>JBAIZL010000029.1:15000-32500 GCA_036971475.1 Prosapia bicincta | reverse complement strand
CATCTCATACATGTTAGGCAGCTGTTTGTTGTTTCTGTGACGTCTTACCTAACCTATAAAACCTCTTTAACGTTTCCCAAATAAGAATTTGCTTTGAATATTTATTCTCGATTGTATCTCTTTCATATTGTATTAACATTTTAAACAATAAGCTATAGCTAACTTGTTAATTTTGCAGGCATTGCGGTAACATCAACTGTTGATCCGTTCACTACTCCGTTTCCGGTCACGTTACTTCCTGCCAGCTGTTGTTTGGAAACACCGCCCCTAGCAGCAGCATTGCGAAACTACCACTACGTTGTATCGACTATACCTGCCAGTACCATCTCGACTACCTCGCAGCCTGCCACCGTGGGCAGTCAGGTAATCAGACAGATCATTCATTAGGCACCGTTAAATTATCTACTTTACGGTTCTCTTTGGAAAGTTTTATTATGAAATCCCTTTAAAGACTTTCAGAAGTTGGACGATCCTTGAGGTAATTGCACGGTCAACGTTTTCCAAATAAACACTATAAAAGAATCTGTCATCATCTAGAGACAAGTTTGTTGCGATTCCAACATTACATTAAGGTCTTCTATATAGGAAGTTATGATTCAGATTTTGTAGTAGCTATAATCCACTAATGGTGAAGGCTATAACAATGGTGAGTAATTAATTGTTACCATTGCCTAACAGGCTAAGTTGAAAAACAGTTGCTACAAGAATATTGACTAATTCAAGGTGATGATTGTCTTTTTTCTGTAACCTTTTTATTTATATTTTGTGCTGGAAATTATAATAATACTAATTATTGTTGTTAATAATATTATATTATTATTATTGTCATTATTATAATATTTTTATATAATATTAATTAATATTAACAATTATTAATAACATATTTCTAATTATTAATAACTATTATTAATTAATAGTAATAATAATTGTTTGCCTATGAAGGTTGAAATGCATTTACGCACGATAAAGTCTGCCCTGGCAGACCTAGTGTGTGGTATCCTGGCGAATACCCAATAAACTCTTCCTCCTTTCCGACCCTTTATAGATGTGACCAGGATATCGCTGTCAGTATTAGCATTCTTCCTAGTCACAAGGTCTTATAGTAACCCCAATGGTTTCAATATATAAAATTAATCCTATTTGGCCTGGTCACTGAGCTTGACCTCGACCATCTTCCTGCTTCGTTTTAGTCCGCAGTATGTTCTCGATGTATGTCGCTATCTCTATCCAGTCCAAGACTATCGAGTCCCGTACTATCCGAAGGAGATACTCGGGCAGTTTGAATGTCTTATCCAGGGAATTAAGTATGTCTTTCTACCTCGCTGTTAAGCCATTACGCACATGTAGGGTAACCAGAAGGTTGTGAAAAGTAGTTACCTCCCTCGACTATTTTAGCAGCATCAACCACGGTCCTAATAGCATCTATAGTTGACTTGCCTTACCTAAAGCCAAACTGTCTCTCAGAAATATTTTCTACATCGCGGAAGGCCGACAATAGCCGTGGCCTAATCAGTTTTCTACTAACATGCACTGCGGTCTGTATCAGACGGAGAATCCAAGTTCCTCTTGCCTTTGCAGTAGCAATCTTGCTACCTTCCAATGGTCACTAAGTACCCGGGCTTTCAAGCAGTGGTTGTACATATTGAGTAATATATTCGAGTGTCTTCTCAAAACGGCTTTAAAAACCTCCGAAGGGATTCCATCCGGTCCCGGAGTCTTATTATTTTGGAGGGTGTTGGCTGCAGTCCATAGTTCTTTCTCCATGAAGAGCGGGACATCTTGCTCTCCTGTCTGCTTCTTTCCAATTTGTCAGGTATGATGGAAAGGGAATAAACCATCTATTATAAACTTCATTTGTGCCGCATTTATTTGTCTTCCTGGCGTGAATGAATTTAGTTTTTTTTTCATGGGGGATGTGACCCCAGCTTACATCCCAGACTCCAGGGGTCACTATTTAGGTCTTCACGTAAGTCCTTCCAGCATCGCCTTTGGCTCTCTCTAATATCTCTACGGAGGTCTCTCTTTGCCGTCTTGCATTCCAGTGTCTCTTCAACTTGCACGTTGAGCTAAGCGTCTCGTTCTAGGACTCTTCCTCCATAATATGTCTATCTCCTCAGTCCACCAATATACAGGTTTCCTCTAGAGAACCGTTTTTGTGGGCTAGCAACCTTGCAGGCTCTTTGAACGAGTTTCATTGTTTTGTCTACTACAGCTTCGGCTTACCTGTGTCTTTGCGTTGCTTGTCTCATTTCCATGGCATCCAATTGGTAACCCTGCAGGACCTCTGAGTACCTCTCCTGATTCATTCTTGTGACATTCCACCTGCTTCTTCTCAGTTTTCTTAGCCGTCTCTTTGGTTTCTCAGGGTTGATTAGGATGTACTCGTGATAGCTCACCGTATAGTCCTCCATTACTACCTAGTCCTGAATTCTAGGGACTAGTGACTCTGGGGCCAAAGAATGTCGATAATACTACCTCTATATCCTGGTCGACGAAAGGTAGTTGCGTTACCTGCATTAAGGATGACAATACCCTGTCTTGATACCATTTCGATCACACGTTTGTCTCTGGAGTTAATTATATCTGCTACCCCCAATCTGTCGCTCTCGCGTTGAAATCTCCTCCAACAATGATGCTACCGTCTGTAGCCTGCAGTCTGTACTCGAGCTGCTCCATCTTTTGATGGAAGTCTCCGATGGGCTCATTGGGAGTTAGGTACACACTGACGTATGTAACACTGTTGCTTTTAATCCATGCATAGCCATTTCCAGAGGCATGTTTCCCGAGGATATCCAAATAGCTGCGGTTCCCAAGCTGTCCGAAAATCACGAAGGTGATAACAAGTCCTTATACTGCTCACTTATTATTATAATGTCAGACTTATGTTCTAATCGAAGTTGCGAAAGGAGATCATTAGCTAGTCTCCCCCTGCCCAGATTTCTTTGGATAATCCGTCTAGCCATTTTTTTTAGTTTTTCGGCTTCCAACGCTTGGCGAAACACTATACATTTCCCAGATCCGGAGACATGTTTTGTCGTGTCTACATCCAGGTTTATATCCGCGCACAGCATGCAATAAGGTTCCTGCTGACAGTCTTTGACCTGATGTTCGCTGTTGCCACATTTAAAACATAAACCTTGCCTATCAGGTCCGTTGCATTTTCCAGTCTTATGCCCATAGCCGAGACACTTCCAGCAACGTGGCCAATTTTAATCCTATTATTCTTTAAAAGAATGCCTGATTCTCCTTCACTTAAAACAACAATAACCATCTTCTGCCCTCTATCGTTTGCTGCGTTTACGTAAATCTTGCGTTCGTCATTACTATTTAGTAAATTACGAGCGAGAGCTTCCTTCACGTCATTCTCTTCTGTCATTGAGTCTAGGTCTCTAATCTCTATTGTTACCTTCGGGACTAGGTGTTGTATATTCCCTACTTCCCCAATTGCATCTGTTATAGTTTTGTTAAATTCATCGATATTTTCCACCCTGCTAGACATCTCAAAGAGGACATCTCCTGCTCTCGTTTTCCTTATGGATTTTATGCCCGCAATTAAGTCCTCAGGCTTTACCTTGTCGTGGAAGACGCGTAAAACATCAGCGTTTTTACTGCAGAACTTTATGCAATTTTCCAAGCTTTAAAATCAATTCAGTCTGCAAAATCTAAATATCTTGTGTGTTGTGATTCCAAAAGTGCTCTCCAGGTCATTCAGGAAATGTACGCTAAGAACCCTTTAGTTGGAGACATCTTGTGCTCTATACTCAGTCTCCAATTACGAGGTGTCGAGGTGTCATTTCTCTGGGTGCCTGGTCACTGTGGAATATTCGGAAACACTAAAGCAGATGAAGGAGCAAAATTAGCTACAAGTATGTTGCCATCAACACAATGTGTGATGGCATCAGATTTTGTATGCAAAGTTAAAACTACACTTTTCTCTGTTTGGAATGAAGAATGGCAAAATGTAAATAGAAACAAGCTGAGGGACATCAAAAATACCGTCCGATCATGGAGGAGAACACCTGTTCGTTCGAATCGTAGGGAGGAAGTGGTGGTTACTCGACTTCGCATCGGCCACTCTTTGTTAATGCGTGGATGGTTGATGAGACATGACGATCCACCAATTTGTCCGTTTTGTAAAAGTACCATCACAATCAAGCACATTCTGCTTGATTGTAATGATTTGACCGATTTGTATATTCGTTACAATCTTCGAGGGTAGTTTAAAGGTGGTTTTAAGGGACGATGTCACAGCTACCGACCGTGTCCTCGCTTTCTTACGCCACCTTAATCTATTTAATAATATTTAAATTTTGTATAATTTTAGGTTCTTTAGTTTTAGATAGTTACAATTAGTTTTAAACATTTATTTTATTTTATTTTGTTTTATTTTGATTAGCTTTATTTATGTAATATTATTTTAAAATTTAACTTTAGTTAGGCGATGATAACCTTAATATGTTTTTCGCCTGGAAAAAAAAGGTCGCCATTCTTATTCTCCTTAACAAGTGAAGGAGTATCATTAGTAGCTCCTGGGATTGGGCTCTTTAGAGCTCTCAGCCCTTGTCCCATCTACTCTCGAAGACCCATCTTCTTGCCTGGTTCATTCTTTGTGTTTTCCCTAGATCCTGTTGAAGGAGACTCGAAGCCACTCTTTTTGTTCCTTCCCCATGTGTGGAGAACGGGCTTTTTGTGCATCTTCCTCTTTTCCGAAAGCTTCAGCCCTCTCTCGTGATATCTTCAAGTAGCTTGACCATCTATTAGATCATCGAGCTCCATAATCCCAGTTTTAATGTCAATGCTGACATTGTTTGATTGGCTATAATAACCTTAATTTTTTTTAGCACGTCTCGATATTTTTTTTAAGTGCTCTGCTTCTTCTCGAACAATTTTATACAGCTGTTTATCTTGAGGATAATGCTGCTGAGAACTTTCTGCGATTGCGTTTCCCGGTAATCCAGCTCCCGCATTTACATTTTCCCCTTGCATAACCAACGGAGAACTATCACTTTTTTCCTTGCCAATATTTGGGTCGCTGTGTTTGCTTCAGGTGGCTCAGGACCTGACGGAGGTGTCCTCTGAACCTTAGATCTCCTAGAGAAAGGATCGTTTCTCTCACCATTTGTCACATTTTCATCCAAGAGGACCAAGTGTTCCATGTTTCTTGTAAGGGCTGGCTGACGACGACCCGGAGCATGCTTGCTCACTCTCGACGGCCACCGGTACTGTAGCTTTGGTATTATCTACAACTTCTATCTTTGGTTTGTTTTCGGGGTTCCTTTCCCTAGTACTGTAACCCTGTACAAGGAGCCCTCACAAGGTACCATCTGGGCCAACTGATCAAGGTTTTTAAAGAGGTGTTACTCCTCTATCCCTCCTCCTTCCTCATCATAAGACAGGGACCCGGAGTTTGGAATCGGCGTAGCGGAGTTAATAATAATAATAACAATAGCAGTAACAACAACAACAAAAACAATAATAATAATAATAATATAAATAACTACTACTACAACAATAGTACTAGGGTAATTCATAAAATAAGGTTTCCTATACTGGTAAGAAAGAATGCGACGTGCTAGGAGAAATGTGGTGGTAACATTGTCTCGTATCAACTCCCTCTTTCTTTATCCCACAGCTCTCGTCTCGCTACATTGCTTTGTGCCGGGCTAGCACCCCTCGAGGTTGGAGCTCCCCATTACTGTTACCGCTAGTTGCGAAATTAGTGCTGTGAATCTTTTTTTAAATGCAAAACGGATTTCACCTATTGATATTTATCGTCAGTTAATCGAAGGTTATGGGACAAAGTGTATATCTTCAACATGTTCGTAAATGGTGTAGAGAATTCAGTGAAGGCCGCACGAAAATTCATGATGAAGACCGTAGCGGAAGGCCTTCAGTCTCAGACGGAATTGTTGATAAAGTTGAAAGAATATTGCTTGAAGATAGGAGGATTGATATTATGGAACTTGCTTTGCGTATTCCTGAGACTTCCAACATCACAATTCATAACATTTTAACCAAAAAAATAGGATTTCACAAAGTGCGTACGCGGGGGTATCGCAAATGTTTACAGACAACCACAAACAGCAACGTGTCGAGTGATCCCATCAGTTTTTGCAACAATGTGAAGACAACAAAGATGAATTCTTGGATTCCATTTTTACACGCGATGAAACATGGGCGTTTCACTTTACACCCGAAACCAAGCAGCAATCACGTGAATAGCGTCACTCAACTTCGCCGAAGCCGAAGAAGTTTAAACAAATACAGTCTGCTGGTAAAGTTATAGCAACTGTCTTTTGGGACAGGAAGGCCCTGTTTTTAATCGACTTTTTAACTCATGGAATAACAGTTAACTCTGACAGATATTGCGAGACATTAAGAAAACTGAGACTTGCGATCCAGAACCGCCGGATTGTCCAGTGGTGTGAGGCTTATCCATGACAACGCCCGACTTCATCTTACACATCAAACTCAAAAACTGCTGACAGATATTGGTTGAACTGTTGTGCCCCACCCCCAACCAGTCCCGACCTAGCCCCGAGTGGTTATCATGTATCCCAAAAATTAAAGGAAGACTTGGGTGACTTACGCTTCAGTACCGATGATGAAGGTTTGGCGGCAGAATTCTATAACATGGGGATAGAAAGGTTGAAGCATCGTTTCTAAAAGTGTTTGGACAGAAACGTTGATTATGTGACAAAATAGCGCAAGTTTTAAGCTTTAAAATAACGTATTACATTAAGAACAAAAATAAAGCTGTCTATGTTTAAACATTATGGGAACCTTATTTTATGAATAACCCTCGTAATAATAATAATAACAACAACAATAATAATAATAATATTATATTGTCATAATTAATAACTATATTTATTATTATTTATATTGTAATATTACTGACGTGATTATAACTGTGTATTGATTACACCACGGTTCCATCTTAACGTTACGCCAAAGTATTAGTAAGCTTATGGAGTAGAGTAAGGCGAAGTGGGTAGGCAACCATCCAAACTACATTCTCCCTTCCATTTATTTGCAGCACGTCTGTAGTAGAGAACCTCCACACAGATTCGATTAATTATACGTGACTGACTGAACTAACCTGAAGGCTTACTGCCCTAACTATCTTAGACAAAGTACTTGAGCTGTTTACACAAACGGAGGATGCTGGCGACTGAAATAGTGCGCCCTCTCCTTTGCAAATTGCTTTCTATTGATTGTCGATCAAAGCCAAGCTACCTGAAGATCCGCACGTCCCATAGTACTTATATAAAGAGAAGCTACTGCCTTTCCGTGAAGGTATTTTTAATAATTTCTAATCGTAATTGCATACAAAAAGTTCGTTAGAAATTTAAACCATTACATTAGGTTTATATCTCATAGCTTCAACGGTGACCTATATTGGTGGCCTACTTGACACTATGTACTTCTTATGCATTTCATTAACTTTCAATGGTACTTATTTGCAGACCTTTTTTAATTTTTAATAGACTCGGCTGTCACATTCAAGCAATCTTGCTTCATTACCAACTTGTCACTAGTTTGTTATAGGAATTACTATTCCAATCTTGTAATTCATTTTTATCACCCAATCATTAATCCTCGTTTCCACATTTATACTCCCCCACATTCACTCCATGTTTCCATCCCTAATGTATACATTCATCATTACTAGAAGTTTATATCCTTACTGATAATTTCCATCTCTAATATTTATTTACACCCTTACTGCTTGTTTAGACCCTCACTGCGTGTATCCATCTTTGCTAAATGCTTCCACCCTTACTGTATATTTCTATTATTAATGCTTGTTTTCATCTTTACTAAATGTTTACACTCTTACTGCATGTTCCAATCCATGCTGAATGTTTTACTCTTATTGCATATTTCTACCCTTACTCCATTTTCCATCTTCACTGCATATTTCCATCATTTCTGCACGTTTCCATCTTTACCGCGTGGTTATACTCTTACTGCATGTTTCCATCCATGCTGAAGGTTTCCACCCTTATTGTTTATTTCTACCCTTGCTGAATGCTTCCACCCTTACTGCATGTTTCCATTCTTACTGCATGTTTTAATCTTTATTGTATGTTTAAACCTGCAAGTTTTCATCCTTGCTGAAAGCAACGATTTAAATACAAAGTTAATAAAATAAACGTTTGGGAGGTGATGGAGTGAAATCTGCATGGGAGTAAATATATAATTTAGTAGTTCTATGGTGATTAAGGTACAATTTGAATGAAGTTTTCACTGGTTGTGGTTAAAAGGGCCGGAACGTAAACATGCATTAGGTGTTTGGCATCAGCCCAGTAAAACTGCCTTCCGAAGTATTAATACATGTGCTTTAACACTCGATTATTAGAATATTGTTCAGTTTGTAAGATCGGTAATAAAGGAAGCTTTTATTTAAAACTTATTTGAAAACTATTTTTAGATTATTCAATTCCTTCTATTAGTTCACACATTCCGTATACATATTGATTTATATATCTTGTTCAAATTTTCAATGAATAATCAAATACTTTTTCTTCATTCACCTAATTTCAAGTTCATTTCCTTAAACTTGTAGTGAATGACACTTGATGATATTACATTTTCTTCAAATATGAGTTCATTAATGAAATATAATAGTGAAATATAAAATTTTGGTTTTAAATGGGAGAAAATCTTTTCACAAACGGGAAAGGTATGCAATATAGTTATTTCGTCCTGTTTGACATATAATAAGTGATAACGTAGATTTCATAAAATAGCCGATTTTACGATTATAAATTATGTAGTAGAACAGCTGTTTTAACGCATAGGTTATGCTGCTTAATTTATGTTATTTGTACCATTAAAAGTAACTAAACTAAAATTATTTCTTGTCGGCCTAAGTAGGAACTGACTTTAAACACTTTTTCTTTATACTAGGCGCAAACGTCGAGGCTCTTCACTTGAAAACAAATTTGTAGCGTAAAAGTAATGTAAAAGTTGATGTGTTCCATGGAGAGAGTGTTCCAGTCCTCAGAGACCCGTCTGTTCCGTGAGTGTACGACATTACACCGCACGACCGCGCTCATACCTGACGCATAGAGCTGATCCACAGAGGAAAACCTTTAGTGACACACATTTATATTCGTCCTGTAAATTGGTCTCTGACTCTGTCCACATATCGAAAGTCAATTTACAATAAAATATGAAAAGTTAATAGAATTAGGCAACTTCAAAAAGTAGCGTACAAACATATAAACACTAACAATACTGATAACAGAACAAATACACCCGTCTTACATGTTTCGACAACTATTTTGTAATCGTCAGTGACTAAAAGTACAATAAACCATCCAGCCATTGATTGAATATTCTTCAAGGTAAAGTTCAGCCTAATTAAAGTAATAAATCTATTAGTAATTTCTAGAGTTAACAATGATTTAAGTGATATTAAAGTGTACAAATATTTCTATTCAAAACAACTAATAATAATGAATAATTAATTAATTATCATTTAAATAAGTAAATGTTGGTAAAGTGATTAAAGATTAGAGTATTTATTCGTTGTATAGCCTACAACGAAGAGTTTAAAGTGAGGTTCTAAGACCCACGGATGGAAGGCTGACCAAGTCGAGACGAAACTTAGGTGGGACCAAACCGTGGCCACGCATTAATTCTATAAATATCATACATTATTCAAAAAGAAATCCTATACTGAAATACTTTTATTAACAATTTTACAAAGGTTTTTAGATCATTAAACTAAATAGTTTTAAGAAATCGTTGAAAATTAAAAAATTTTGATCCTTAATAATAATTATTATTTGAAAGAAATAAAATAAAAAGATCCATGCTCCCCGTCATCATAAGGCGACTTTTATTTTTATTGTTTTTTAATTAAAACTGGTCTTATTAGACCAACCATTACCTTTCCTTGGATTATCTTAACTTAAATACTGATACAACTAAAGTGCCCATTGACTCATTAGTTCTTGTCTGGACATTGTCAATACACATTATATTAGAGCTAGCACAGCACAGCACAACACTAACTCAAATGGTTTGGTTCTCTTCAACCTTCTAACCATGGACTGGTTATCGAGAAGTTGAAGAACCCCTGTACTTGGATGAAGATGAAGTATCTTCTCATGTTTATTCGCCATCTTCTTTATTTCTTCTGGTATCGTTGGAATATTTAGATCTCGTTGAATATCTCTGTTCTTACATACTAAGGGGCATTAACTATATTCCTCAGTACTTTATATTGGAACTTCTACTCGACTGGTAAGTAGTTACGTTATATAATGGCAGATTTTATCTTGCTTGTCACCTTTTACGCAAATAGCGTTATTTAAATTGCACTATTAATCCCCCGGGCAGCAATTACGTCATCATAGTTATGATATTGTTAGCCTAATCACTTTGTACCTTGACCTAGAGCCCAGAGTGAGTTCCCGACTGACTGCTCTGGAAGGCGGTTCCATGTAACACAGTACATCAAGTTAAAGTTAATCCTTATTTAATACTTTGTGATTAATAATAAATAAACACGACAAATTAACAATGGACCATTCATTGGACAATCATAACTAAGATTAATAGTATTACGTTAAAATAACAATATTAATAATTAGTTTGGCCTGGCCTATGACTATTCGAGACGGTTTGTGTTGGTTTACAAAAATTGTGTAACTTATTATAGTGATTTTAGTTAAATTTATGTCAGGTCGCTATATCAACCTGTAAAAAAGGAAAATCAAACTGAATGAAGTGAAGTCAGTCCACATCAACTTTACAAATAAGGTACTGAAAGATCCTCCGTTAATGGATGTTAACGGAATCATCCGTTACTATTGTCTGAGTAGTAAATATTTTTTAAAGAAACATTTTACAGCGGAAATTAAATCTAAATAAAATGTGACTTTTATTAATCTTCTACTAAGTTGTGTAGTGGACAAAGGACTCCATTACTACACTGCATGTAACACTCGTCCCGGCTTGTATTGCGAACAGCAGCGTCAGAGTTTCGAGGGGCTCTTTCAGCCCGTCTCGTGTAAAAATAAGTGTCTATTGTGGCGCAGGGTAACAATGGGGGGCGGAGTGTAGCACTGGCCACATTACCTTCGTTGTATGTCATAGGCAAACTACTCAGTTTATTTGATTCCTTCCTTTAATTCACACTCTTCATATATATATATATATATATATATATATATATATATATATATATATATATCTTGTTATAAGTTTTAATCGTTAATAAAATACTTATTCATCCATTCAAATTCAAATACATTTTTTTAAACTTGTAATGGATGGCACTAATTTAACTCATTAATCTTAGTTTTTTTATGGGAGAAAACTTTCAAAAACGGCGTAAGGTATGGAATATAGTTACTTCGTCCTATATAGCTCAAAGTAAGTGATAACGTATGACTTCATAAAGCAGCTGATTTTATGTTATTAGGTTCCGTGGTGAATAGCTGTTTTAACGAAAGAATTATGTTTATTTTTATATTATTTGTAATTAATTATTAGGAGGTGCCGAAAATATTTTTTTTCTTTGCTGACTTCAGTAGGAATTGACTCGTAAAAATTTAAGTTTATATTACTTGTTCTTTATTAATCTCGCATGGAAAGTAAAAAAGTTGATTGTAAAAGGAAAAGACTCGTACGATTGACTTATTCTGCAAGGGACAATGTTTTGAAGCAGTTGCTAAAGACAACATTTAGAGAGGTATCTTTAAACGACAATATTGCCAGGATCGGTGTAACTAAGTAAGAAACTTGAACTACTTGTGGACGTGTATCAAATACAATTAGCGAGTTTAGAGGTAACTAAACAATGGATTTAGCAAACATATTCACGCCACTGAGCTACGAATTTGTACAAGCTTTCTTGTTTAGTTGCTGCTGATGTTTTATCACTTTTTAGGCAAAGCAATATATATATATATATATATATATATATATATATATATATATATATATATATATATATATATATACATAGATATATAAATATATAGTATTATATTGCCTAAAAATTGTATTTTACGTATAAAACTGCTAATTACTTCCAGACTTTAGTGTGAATTAAGACTTGATTTGACTCACATTCTTAGATTGGGGGGCTGTGAGGTCTAGAAAATGGAGAGTTTGACTGCTAACCTGAGTTTGGGTTCGATTCTTGGTAGCTCCAAAGAATTTGTGACATTTTTTATCACCAGGTTGATCTAGTTATAAAATATTTAAATAATATTCTAGCTATTACATTATCACTTCAATGTAATGTTTGAAAATTAAAAGTTATTCTAAAATATATATAAAATAGGAGTAGATGGCATAAAGTAGGCAGATCTATTTGTGGGCGGGGCTAAACAACTATCAATAAGGGCGTGGCTGTATTAGTACATAAAACTTTCGTATGAGGTCGTCAGCAGGAACACCGAAACATAGGTACGCCTAAATCCTGTCCCACGTGATTAATACTAATTTATTTCCATCCAACTAATAAATGTCCTTCATTTCCAGAAAACAATTCTTAGATCTAGTCCTTATGTCCCCGTATCCCAACCCGCAACCAGTTATGCTTCAGAAAGCCGCCGGATATCTACGGGCCCCCCTCTTCTCTTACTGACCGACGATCATACCATAATATCAACTTATGTCCCTCCCAGACAGTTCTGCTAACCTTAACGCCAGCCCGAACTCCAATAGACGTACTTGCATATTCGTATCTTCAGCCATCGGCCACTAAGCTCACCACCTCACTCCTTTCCTGAATGATAAACTGGGACAAACGCTACATTAGGAACTCTGAATGATGAAGGCTCTCTGAAACGAGGGGACGAACGGTACATTTGGAGTGCTGATTGATGAAGGCTCTATGAAACGAGGGGACGAACGGTACATTTGGAGCGCTGATTGATGAAGGCTCTCTGAAACACGTAAGACGAACGGTACATGGAGTTGTAAATGATGAAAGCTTTCTGAAACGCGGAAACGAAAGGTACATTGGAGCCCTGAATGACGAAGACTCTCTGAAACGCTGGGACGAACGGTACATTTGGAGCCATGAATTATGAAAGCGTTCTGAAACGCGGGTACGAACGGTACATTGGAGCCCTGACTGATAAAGGCTTTCGGAAATGAGGGACGAACATTTAATTGCAGCCCTGAATAATGAAGGCTTCTGAAACGCGGTGACGAACGGAACATTTAGAGCTCTGAATACTGAAGGCTTTTTAAAACGCGGGGAAGAACGGTACATTTTGAGCCCTGACTAATGAAGGATTTCTGAAATGCGGGGACGAACGGTACATTTGGAGCCCTGACTGATGAAATCTTTCTGAAACGCGGGGAAGAATGGAACATTTAGAGCTCTGAATGGTGAAGGCTTTCTGAAACGCGGGGACGAATGGTACATTTGGAGCCCTGAATGATGAAGGCTTTCTGAAACGCGGGGACGAACGGATCATTTAGAGCTCTGAATGATGAAGGCTTTCTCAAACGTAGGGACCAACGGTACATTTAGATCTCTGATTGATGAAGGCTTTCTAAAACGCGGGAATGAACGGTACATTTGGAGCCCGGACTGATGAAGGCTTTCTGAAAATGCGGGGATGAACGGTACATTTTGAGTCCTGGCTGATGAAGTCTCTCTGAAACGAGGGGATAAACGGAACATTTAGAGCTGTGAATGATGAAGGCTTTCTTAAACGCGAAAACGAACCGTACATTGGAGCCCTGAATGACGAAGACTCTCTGAAACGCGGGGACGAACGGTACATTTAGAGCCATGAAAGATGAAAGCTTTCTGAAACGCGGAGACGAACGGTACATTGGAGCCCTGATTGACAAAGGCTTTCTGATACGCGAGGACGAACGGTGGATTGGAGCTCTGAATGATGAAAGCTTTCTGAAACGCGGAGACGAACGGTACATTGGAGCCCTGATTGACAAAGGCTTTCCGATACGCGAGGACGAACGGTGGATTGGAGCTCTGAATGATGAAAGCTTTCTGAAACGAAGGGGGGCGAACGGTACATTTGAAGCCCTGACTGATAAAGGCCTTCTGAAATGCAGGGACGAACGGTAGATTGGAGCATTGAATATTGAAGGCTTCTGAAACGCGGGGAAAAAGGGCCATTTAGAGCTCTGAATGATGAAGGCTTTCTTAAACGTGGGGGCGAACGGTACATTTGGAGCCATGACTGACGAAGGCTCTCTGAAATGCAGGGACGAACGGTACATTGGAGCCCTGAATAATAAAGGCTTCTGAAACGAGGGACGAACGGTACATTGAAGCCTTGAATTATGTAGGCTTTCTGAAACGCGGGGACGAATGGTACATTTGGAGCCCTGAATGATGAAGGCTTTCTGAAACGCGGGGACGAACGGAACATTTAGAGCTCTGAATATAGAAGGCTTTCTGAAATGCGGGGACGAACGGTACATTTGGAGCCCTGACTGATGAAGGCTCTCTGAAACGCGGGGACGAACGGAACATTTAGAGCTCTGAATACTGAAGGCTTTCTGAAATGCGGGGACGAATGGTACATTTGGAGCCCTGACTGATGAAGGATTTCTGAAATGCGGGGACGAACGGTACATTTGGAGCCCTGACTGATGAAATCTTTATGAAACGCGGGGAAGAATGGAACATTTAGAGCTCTCACTGATGAAGGATTTCTGAAATGTGGGACGAACGGTACATTTGGTGCCCTGACTGATAAAGGCTCTCTGAAATGTGGGACGAACGGAACATATAGAACTCTTAATACTGAAGGCTAGCCGAAATGCGGGGAGGAACGGAACATTTGGAGACCTGACTGATGGAATCTTTCTGAAACGCGGGGGAGAATGGAACATTTAGTGCTCTGACTGATGAAGGATTTCTGAAATGCGGGGACGAACGGTACATTTGGAGCTCTGACTAATAAGGGCTTTCTGAAACGCGGGGACGAACGGAACATTTAGAGCTCTGAATACTGAAGGCTTTCTGAAACGCGAGGAAGAACGGTACATTTTGAGCCCTGACTGAAGAAGGCTTTCTGAAATGCAGGGACGAACGGTACATTGGATCCCTGAATAATGAAGGCTTCTGAAACGAGGGACGAACGGTACATTGAAGCCTTGAATGATCTAGGCTTTCTGAAATGCGGGGACGAATGGTACATTTGGAGCCCTGAATGATGAAGGCTTTCTGAACCGCGGGGACGAACGGTACATTTAGAGCCCGGACTGATGAAGGATTTCTAAAATGCGGGGACGAACGGTACATTTGGAGCCCTGACTGATGAAATCTTTACGAAACGCGGGGAAGAATGGAACATTTAGAGCTCTGACTGATGAAGGATTTCTGAAATGCGGGGACGAACGGTACATTTAAATCCCTGACTGATGATATCTTTCTGAAACGCGGAGAAGAATGGAACATTACAGCTCTGAATGATGAAGGATTTCTGAAATGCGGGGACGAACGGTACATTTGAAGCCCTGACTAATGAAATCTTTCTGAAACACGGGGAAGAATGGAACATTTAGAGCTCTGAATGATGAAGGCTTTCTGAAACGTAGGGACCAACGGTACATTTAGATCTCTGATTGATGAAGGCTTTCTGAAACGCGGGAATGAACGGTACATTTGGAGCCTTGACAGATGAAGGTTTCTGAAACACGTGGAACGACGGTACATGGAGTTCTGAATGATGAAACTTTCTGAAACGCGGGGACGAAGGGTACATTTAGAGCCATGAATGATGAAAGCTTTCTGAAACGCGGGGACGAACGGTACATTTGGAGGCCTGACTGATAAAGGCTTTCTGAAATGCAGGGACGAACGGTAGTTTGGAGCCCTGAATAATGAAGGCTTCTGAAACGCGGGGGAAAAAGCACCATTTAGAGCTCTGAATGATGAAGGCTTTCTTAAACGAGGGGGCGAACGGTACATTTGGAGCCCTGACTGACGAAGGCTTTCTGAAATGCAGGGACGAACGGTACATATAGAACT
The DNA here is from genome assembly GCA_036971475.1 of Prosapia bicincta. NCBI lineage: Eukaryota > Metazoa > Arthropoda > Insecta > Hemiptera > Cercopidae > Prosapia > Prosapia bicincta. Next base: position 16,509 of record JBAIZL010000029.1, on the reverse strand, counting down.
CTGAATATAGAAGGCTTTCTGAAATGCGGGGAGGAACGGTACATTTGGAGCCCTGACTTATGAAGGATTTCTGAAATGCGGAAACGAACGGTACATTTGGAGTCCTGACTGATGAAATCTTTCTGAAACGCGGGGAAGAATGGAACATATAGAGCTCTGAATGATGAAGGCTTCTGAAACGAGGGACGAACGGTACATTGAAGCCTTAAATGATGAAGGCTTTCTGAAACGCGGGAATGAACGTTACATTTATAGCCCTGACTGATGAAGGCTTTCTGAAATACGGGGACGAAAGGTACATTTGGAGCCCTGACTGATAAAATCTTTCTGAAACGCGGGGACAAACGAATATTTAGGGCTGTGAATGATGAAGGCTTTATGAAACTCGGGGACAAACGGTACATTTGGAGCCCTGACTGATGAAATCTTTCTGACACGCGGGGACGAACGATTTATTTGAAGCTGTGAATCATGAAGGCTTTCTAGAACGCTTTGAATGAACGGTACATTTGGAGCCCTGAATGATGATGGCTTTTTGAAACACGGGGGCGAACAGAACATTTAGAGCACTGAATGATGAAGGCTTTCTAAAACGCGGCGAAGAACGAAATATTTAGAGCTCTGAATGATGATGGCTTTCTGAAACGAAGGGACGAACTGTACATTTAGATCTCTGTTTGATGAGGGCTGTCTGACATGCGGAGATAAACGGTACATTTGGAGCCCTGACTGATGAGGGCTCTCTGAAACGCGTGGACAAACGAAACATTTGGAGCCCTGACTGATGAAGGCTTTTTGAATTGCGGGGATGAACGGTACATTTAGATCTCTGATTGATGAAGGCTTTCTGAAACGTGGGAATGAACGGTACATTTGGAGCCCCGACTGATGAAGGCTTTTTTAAATGCGTGGACGAACGGTGCATTTGGAGCCCTGACTAATGACATCCTTCTAAAACGCGGGGAAGATTGGAACATTTAGAGCTCTGAATGATGAAGGCTTTCTGAAACGCGGGGACGAACGGCACATTTGGAGCCCTGAATGATGAAAGCTTTCTGCAACGCTGGGACGAACGAAACATTTAGAGCTCTGAATGATGAAGGCTTTCTGAAACGCGGGGACGAACGGTACATTGGAGCCTTGAATGATGAAGGCTCTCTGAAACGCGGAGACTAAATGAACATTTGTATCTCTGATTGATGAAGGCTTTTTTAAATGCGTGGACGAACGGTGCATTTGGAGCCCTGACTAATGACATCCTTCTAAAACGCGGGGAAGATTGGAACATTTAGAGCTCTGAATGATGAAGGCTTTCTGAAACGCGGGGACGAACGGCACATTTGGAGCCCTGAATGATGAAAGCTTTCTGCAACGCTGGGACGAACGAAACATTTAGAGCTCTGAATGATGAAGGCTTTCTGAAACGCGGGGACGAACGGTACATTGGAGCCTTGAATGATGAAGGCTCTCTGAAACGCGAAGACGAACGGTGTATTTGGATCCCTCACT
>JBAIZL010000029.1:0-10000 GCA_036971475.1 Prosapia bicincta | reverse complement strand
AAATATTTTATGTATATTTTATACAAACATGTGCGTGTGTGCGTATTGGTGTGTGTGTGTGTGTGTGTGTGTGTATGTGTGTGTATAAGAATAAATAAAAGAAATGCAAATAAACGACTAATTGATTGAATCATAGAATTCAAAGCTTTTCGTTAGCAAATATTACCAACATCATCAGGAATAAAAGCCAAAAGTTTGCTAACAGGAATGAAACTGGTTTCCACTGAAAGGTTTTGAATTGCTTGTTCAATACATTACTCTTGTATTTGTATCTCTCCTACTTTTGCATTAATACACAAGAATACATATTATATATATATATATATATATATATATATATATATATATATATATATATATATATATATATATATATATATATATATATATATATATATATATATATATATATGTATCACTTTCACTTATGTACTTAAACAAGAATTTTACTTGGTATTTATGCGAGTTAACTTTCAATGACTGGCCTTGTCATTATCATAGGGCATACTGAACAGGGTTGTTGTAGACTGCGAGCTGAGTGGATTTCCCGTTGACCTTGGTGTACCGTTATGTTCTATTTTTAGATTCACTGCACTATGCGAGTTTTTAAAGTTTGTTTTGGGGTTAACAAACTTTAAAAACTCGCATAGTGCAGTTAATCTAAAAATAGGACATAACGGTACACCAAGGTCAACGGGAAATCCACTCAGCTCGCAGTCTACAACAACCCTGTTCAGTATGCCCGATGATAATGACAAGGCCAGTCATTGAAAGTTAACTCGCATAAATACCAAGTAAGATATATATATATATATATATATATATATATATATATATATATATATATATATATAAATCAATAAAGTTACTCAAATACATGAATTATTTATTAATTTGTATTCGAATAAAAATAATAAATAATTTTTGTATTTAAATAATCTCAGTTGTTTTTGTATATTATACAAGAAAACATATTTTATATATATATATATATATATATATATATATATATATATATATATATATATATGTGTGTGTGTGTGTGTGTGTGTGTGTGAATAAAAACATTTCAAATAGAAGAATTGTTTTAATTTATATATTTTTAAAGGAAAACAACTGCATAACAATTACTTTTATAACACTTTCATCATAGGTACTTCAATTCGATCAATCGTATATTTATTGGTATCTATACACCAATAATGTAAATTATATTTCTATGTAATTTGTGCCGTGACATAAATGACCTTGTAAATAGTTAGGTGTTTTGATTTCACTCAACGTTTTCCATTACTAATTTTTGACTTCGTATTCGTTTTTAATCCTTTGTTCATTTATTTAATTAATGTAGCCAAATTTGATTTGTATATGTTCGATGTATGTGGGCGTTTAGATGTTATTTTGCTTTTTCTTTTTAATTTCTTAATTTATTCCTTTAAATGATTAATTTATAAATTCTAAATGTAGAATCGGGACGCTTTTCCTTCATAGATGCGGTCTAAATTAAAAACTATTTATCCCCTATTTTATTATGTTACTGAAGACATTACTTGACAATTTGTAATTTTTGTACAGGTATGAGATTCGTGAAATGATACAAAAAATCAAGATTCTACAAGGGGAACTACAAGCAGGGCTCCACTTCATGGAAGCGGTCAATAAATCGCCCCACATAATCCGGCACGACCACAACAATGGCCGCATCGTGATGAGCGACAGCCCGCAAGGTAGTACTGCTTGACCTCGCGTTCAAGTTACGCTTCTATAGCTTTACACTGCTTGTTTTAAGTTTATTTTGTCACGAAGCAGGGCTCCACTTCATGAAAGCGATCAATAAATCGCCCCACATAATCCGGCACGACCACAACAATGGCCGCATCGTGATGAGCGACAGCCCGCAAGGTAGTACTGCTTGACCTCGCGGTTAAGTTACGTTTCTATAGCTTTACACTGCTTGCTTTGAGTTTATCTTGTCACGAAGCAGGGCTCCACTTCATGGAAGCGGTCAATAAATCGCCCTACTTAATCCGGCACGACCACAACAATGGCCGCATCGTGATGAGCGACCGCCCGCAAGTTAGTACTGCTTGACCTCGCGTTCAAGTTACGTTTCTATAGCTTTACACTGCTTGTTTTAAGTTTATTTTGTCACGAAGCAGGGCTCCACTTCATGAAAGCGGTCAATAAATCGCCCCACATAATCCGGCACGACCACAACAATGGCCGCATCGTGATGAGCGACAGCCCGCAAGGTAGTACTGCTTGACCTCGCGTTCAAGTTACGTTTCTATAGTTTTACACTGCTTGCTTTAAGTTTATCTTGTCGCGAAGCAGAGCTTTGATTCATGGAAGCGGTCAATAAATCGCCCCAAATAATCCGGCATGGCCACAATAATGGAGGCATATTGATGAGCGACAGCCCGCAAGTTAGTACTGCCTGACCTCACGTTCAAGTTACGTTTCTATAGCTTTACACTGCTTGCTTTAAGTTTATCTTGTCGCCAAAGAAAGATGTCTTGCACGGAATGCTCTCATTTCATACAACTAGCCGCGGACCTTAACAAGCGTTTCTGTAAGACTTACAAAGGGTTTGAAAAATTTCGTAACGAAAAAGGATTTTAATATTACTTTAAATAAACTATTAAGTAGGGAGGAGCCGATTCCGATGTTCGATTCCAAGAGTCGTTGATCGTTTTAATGATATCGACCAATCTTCGATACTCGATTCTCTATTGGCTAAAGCGCCACCTCCGATTCATGTTTTTTTAACAGTTAAAATAACTGTGCAGTGTAATTTATTACAAAAATATTAATTATCAACTATGTCTAATTTATGTATTAGTTGCTTTTAATGAAACAACGATTAAAGCAAGTGCCTAATTGAGGCAACAAAAATAATATCATTATTTATGACGTAACAACAAAGACAATTGCAAGCATTTCTGATTCGTATGTAACTTATATGCAATATGTTTGTCACGATTTCGCAAATTCCTATTCATAAATCAAGGTTGAATGCTTTGTGTAGCCTAATACATTACATTACATTTTAATGTAGCCTATTACATTAAAACGGAACTTTTAAACTGCTTCACCACATGACCAAGATGTTAGCTAACTTCATTGTTGTAGAATATCACATAGGCCTATATAACTTAGAAGGATCGAGAATCGACTTAAGATTTTAGAATCGGAATCAAACACTTCAGAAATCGGCCCATTCCACACGTTCTGTCATACGTGTTGCCTAATGGTAAATTCGTAACTGTCATGGAGCATATAACCATTCTTTTTCTACTTCTTTTTGAAATTTATAAAAGAACTTCATAGAAACGCCTTGTTTTCCAAATTAAGATGGTTAATATCTGCTCACCAGTCTATAAGTAAAAACCAAATAACGTTTGAGAAAGCATCAAAACAACAACCAATAGAAGATTTATTGGTAACGTTATTATTGGATTTTGCTATTTACCATTTAAGGTTATGTTACAAAAGGTTTTAATCTGTGTATCTTATGGCATGGGTAATATTACGTTATTATTAAGTTTTACAGAATAAACAATGTCGTATTGTTACATTATACATCTGATAATGTTAACAATTTTACCAACGTTTTACATTATTATCTCTTGAAGTAGCAAACATAAGGTATTTTATTGAATGTTTTAGTCGTATATATCAATTCTATACTATTTTAAGATTTATACAACGCTTATATTTCCCTATAAATAATCACATGAAATATAGTAAACTGCTTACAAATTTTAATTTCAATAAAAAACGTCATATTGCAACTATATTTCAATCGTGTACATTTTTAAATTAACAAATTTGCCTTGTATTGTTCTCTTGTATGCCAAGCTTGACTAATGGCGTTCTGTTATAGCACTGAACTCACTTGCTCACCGACAATCCATCGCAACACCAACCAACAATCTGCAAAACACACCACTACATCACCTAAATGCCACTGCCCACCAGCGACACCTATCGGCAGTCATGTCAACAGATATAGACAGTGATACTAACAGCCATTGTGCTCTACTTTTACCAGAGGACCCGTTAAGACAAGGTCAATAAAATATCTATCGAAGTACAAGTAGTTTAACAAATTTAATTGCTATTCCTTCCAGTAAACATTTATGATGTCAATAATGCTTCACAAAAAACACCTATTTTTTTAGCTTTGTCTTAGCAAATATTATTTTTGTATGAGCTCATATTTTGGGGAAAAATATGCCATTATATAGATCATTATTATATATATATATATATATATATATATATATATATATATATATATCGAATCTATTACTGCTGTCGCCTCCTCTCCGTCCCCAACCTCCAATGTTACCTATCATACGTTAATACCTCTTCCAGGTTCCTTGCCGTCATTGCTTCGTCAATGCCATCACGCCAACCTCTTCGTGCCCGTACTCTCTTTCTAGTTCCAGGGAGAATCCACTGTAGTACCTTTTTGGGGCACTTGTCAGACCAACCTCCAATGTTTCATAACCTCTTCCAGGTTCTTTGCAGTCATTGCTTCGTCAATGCCATCACGCCAACCTCTTCGTGCCCGTACCCTCTTTCTAGTTCCAGGGAGAAACCACTGTAGTACCTTTCTGGGGCACTTGTCAGAAGACCAACCTCAGATGTTTCCTAACCTCTTCCAGGTTCCTTGCAGTCATTGCTTCGTCAATGCCATCACGCCAACCTCTTCGTGCCCGTACTCTCCTTATAGTTCCATGGAGTATCCACTGTAGTACCTTTCTGGGGCACTTTTCAAAAGACCGACCTCCAATGTTTCCTAACCTCTTCCAGGTTCCTTGCAGTCATTGCTTAGTCAATGCCATCACGCCAACCTCTTCGTACTCGTACTCTCGTTCCAGTTCCAGGGAGAATCCACTGTAGTACCTTTCTGGGGCACTTGTCAGAAGACCAACCTCCAATGTTTCCTAACCTCTTCCAGGTTCTTTGCAGTCATTGCTTCGTCATTGCCATCAAGCCAACCTCTTCGTGCCCGTACTCTCTTTCTAGTTCCTGGGAGAATCCACTGTAGTACCTTTTTGGGGCACTTGTCAGACCAACCTCCAATGTTTCATAACCTCTTCCAGGTTCTTTGCAGTCATTGCTTCGTCAATGCCATCAAGCCAACCTCTCCGTGCCCGTACTCTCTTTCTAGTTCCTGGGAGAATCCATTGTAGTACCTTTCTGGGGCACTTGTCAGAAGACCAACCTCCAATGTTTCCTAACCTCTTCCAGGTTCCTTGCAGTCATTGCTTCGCCAATGCCATCACGCCAACCGCTTCTTGCCCGTACTCTCTTTCTAGTTCCTGGGAGAATCCACTGTAGTACCTTTCTGGGGCACTTGTCAGAAGACCAACCTCCAATGTTTCCTAACCTCTTCCAGGTTCCTTGCAGTCATTGCTTCGTCAATGCGATCACGCCAACCTCTTCGTGCCCGTCTCTCCTTATAGTTCCAGGGAGAATCCACTGTAGTACCTTTCTGGGGCACTTGTCAAAAGACCAACCTCCAATGTCTTCTAACCTCTTTTAGGTTCTTTGCAGTCATTGCTTCGTCAATGCCATCACGCCAACCTCTTCGTGCTCGTACTCTCTTTCTAGTTCTAGGGAGAATCCACTGTAGTACCTTTCTGGGGCAGTTGTCAGAAGACCAACCTCCAATGTTTCATAACCTCTTCCAGGTTCTTTGCAGTCATTGCTTCGTCAATGCCATCAAGCCAACCTCTCCGTGCCCGTACTCTCTTTCTAGTTCCTGGGAGAATCCATTGTAGTACCTTTCTGGGGCACTTGTCAGAAGACCAACCTCCAATGTTTCCTAACCTCTTCCAGGTTGCTTGCAATATTGCTTCGTCAATGCTATCACGCCAACCTCTTCGTGCCCGTACTCTCTTTCTAGTTCCAGGGAGAATTAACTGTAGTACCTTTCTGGGGCAGTTGTCAGAAGACCAACCTCTTCACATGTCCAAACCATGTCAATAGCCTTTTATCTCATCCCTTATACACTTATCCGTTTATATACCGTTATAAATTTTTTAATATCTAACCCTTTTAAATTTCAATTCTTTGTAGCTTCGTCATAAATAGTCCATTTCCCTGTTAACAATTTTTTATCATTAGTTTTGGTATACCTCGTAACCGTAGAGTGTAACGCTATGAACACTACTGTTATAAATGTGTTTCTTTGTTTCGTGGTTGTCTCTTGCCAGAGCAAAACGTTTAATGCCCGGTCACTGCCTCCCGTTGTTTATTCTGTCCCTATTTCTATCCTCACTATCGCGTGTTTTATTAAAGATCGCCTCTAGGTATTTCCACGTCTGCACCACCTTGTAGACCTATTTCTATCCTCACTATCGCGTGTCTTACTAAAGATCGCCTCTAGGTATTTCCACGTCTGCACCACCTTGTAGACCTATTTCTATCCTCACTATCGCGTGTCTTACTAAAGATCGCCTCTAGGTATTTCCACGTCTGCACCACCTTGTAGACCTATTTCTATCCTCACTATCGCGTATCTTATTAAAGATCGCCTCTAGGTATTTCCACGTCTGCACCACCTTGTAGACCTATTTCTATCCTCACTATCGCGTATCTTATTAAAGATCGCCTCTAGGTATTTCCACGTCTGCACCACCTTGTAGACCTATTTCTATCCTCACTATCGCGTGTCTTACTAAAGATAGCCTCTAGGTATATCCACGTCTGCACCACCTTGTAGACCTATTTCTATCCTCACTATCGCGTGTCTTATTAAAGATCGCCTCTAGGTATTTCCACGTCTGCACCACCTTGTAGACCTATTTCTATCCTCACTATCGCGTGTCTTACTAAAGATCGCCTCTAGGTATTTCCACGTCTGCACCACCTTGTAGACCTATTTCTATCCTCACTATCGCGTGTCTTACTAAAGATCGCCTCTAGGTATTTCCACGTCTGCACCACCTTGTAGACCTATTTCTATCCTCACTATCGCGTATCTTATTAAAGATCGCCTCTAGGTATTTCGACGTCTGCACCAAATTGTAGACCTATTTCTATCCTCACTATCGCGTGTCTTATTAAAGATCGCCTCTAGGTATTTCCACGTCTGCACCACCTTGTAGACCTATTTCTATCCTCACTATCGCGTGTCTTATTAAAGATCGCCTCTAGGTATTTCCACGTCTGCACCACCTTGTAGACCTATTTCTATCCTCACTATCGCGTGTCTTATTAAAGATCGCCTCTAGGTATTTCCACGTCTGCACCACCTTGTAGACCTATTTCTATCCTCACTATCGCGTGTCTTATTAAAGATCGCCTCTAGGTATTTCCACGTCTGCACCACCTTGTAGACCTATTTCTATGCTCACTATCGCGTGTCTTATTAAAGATCGCCTCTAGGTATTTCCACGTCTGCACCACCTTGTAGACCTATTTCTATCCTCACTATCGCGTGTCTTATTAAAGATCGCCTCTAGGTATTTCCACGTCTGCACCACCTTGTAGACCTATTTCTATCCTCACTATCGCGTGTCTTATTAAAGATCGCCTCTAGGTATTTCCACGTCTGCACCACCTTGTAGACCTATTTCTATCCTCACTATCGCGTGTCTTATTAAAGATCGCCTCTAGGTATTTCCACGTCTGCACCACCTTGTAGACCTATTTTTATCCTCACTATCGCGTGTCTTATTAAAGATCGCCTCTAGGTATTTCCACGTCTGCACCACCTTGTAGACCTATGTCAATCCTCACTATCGCGTGTCTTATTAAAGATCGCCTCTAGGTATTTCCACGTCTGCACCACCTTGTAGACCTATTTCTATCCTCACTATCGCGTGTCTTATTAAAGATCGCCTCTAGGTATTTCCACGTCTGCACCACCTTGTAGACCTATTTCTATCCTCACTATCGCGTGTCTTATTAAAGATCGCCTCTAGGTATTTCCACGTCTGCACCACCTTGTAGACCTATTTCTATGCTCACTATCGCGTGTCTTATTAAAGATCGCCTCTAGGTATTTCCACGTCTGCACCACCTTGTAGACCTATTTCTATCCTCACTATCGCGTGTCTTATTAAAGATCGCCTCTAGGTATTTCCACGTCTGCACCACCTTGTAGACCTATTTCTATCCTCACTATCGCGTGTCTTATTAAAGATCGCCTCTAGGTATTTCCACGTCTGCACCACCTTGTAGACCTATTTCTATCCTCACTATCGCGTGTCTTATTAAAGATCGCCTCTAGGTATTTCCACGTCTGCACCACCTTGTAGACCTATTTTTATCCTCACTATCGCGTGTCTTATTAAAGATCGCCTCTAGGTATTTCCACGTCTGCACCACCTTGTAGACCTATTTCTATCCTCACTATCGCGTGTCTTATTAAAGATCGCCTCTAGGTATTTCCACGTCTGCACCACCTTGTAGACCTATTTCTATCCTCACTATCGCGTGTCTTATTAAAGACCGCCTCTAGGTATTTCCACGTCTGCACCACCTTGTAGACCTATTTCTATCCTCACTATCGCGTGTCTTATTAAAGACCGCCTCTAGGTATTTCCACGTCTGCACCACCTTGTAGACCTATTTCTATCCTCACTATCGCGTGTCTTATTAAAGACCACCTCTAGGTATTTCCACGTCTGCACCACCTTGTAGACCTATTTCTATCCTCACTATCGCGTGTCTTATTAAAGATCGCCTCTAGGTATTTCCACGTCTGCACCACCTTGTAGACCTATTTCTATCCTCACTATCGCGTGTCTTATTAAAGATCGCCTCTAGGTATTTCCACGTCTGCACCACCTTGTAGACCTATTTCTATCCTCACTATCGCGTGTCTTATTAAAGATCGCCTCTAGGTATTTCCACGTCTGCACCACCTTGTAGACCTATTTCTATCCTCACTATCGCGTGTCTTATTAAAGATCGCCTCTAGGTATTTCCACGTCTGCACCACCTTGTAGACCTATTTCTATCCTCACTATCGCGTGTCTTATTAAAGATCGCCTCTAGGTATTTCCACGTCTGCACCACCTTGTAGACCTATTTCTATCCTCACTATCGCGTGTCTTATTAAAGATCGCCTCTAGGTATTTCCACGTCTGCACCACCTTGTAGACCTATTTCTATCCTCACTATCGCGTGTCTTATTAAAGATCGCATCTAGGTATTTCCACGTCTGCACCACCTTGTAGACCTATTTCTATCCTCACTATCGCGTGTCTTATTAAAGATCGCCTCTAGGTATTTCCACGTCTGCACCACCTTGTAGACCTATTTCTATCCTCACTATCGCGTGTCTTATTAAAGATCGCCTCTAGGTATTTCCACGTCTGCACCACCTTGTAGACCTATTTCTATCCTCACTATCGCGTGTCTTATTAAAGATCGCCTCTAGGTATTTTCACGTCTGCACCACCTTGTAGACCTATTTCTATCCTCACTATCTCGTGTCTTATTAAAGATCGCCTCTAGGTATTTCCACGTCTGCACCACCTTGTAGACCTATTTCTATCCTCACTATCGCGTGTCTTATTAAAGATCGCCTCTAGGTATTTCCACGTCTGCACCACCTTGTAGACCTATTTCTATCCTCACTATCGCGTGTCTTATTAAAGATCGCCTCTAGGTATTTCCACGTCTGCACCACCTTGTAGACCTATTTCTATCCTCACTATCTCGTGTCTTATTAAAGATCGCCTCTAGGTATTTCCACGTCTGCACCACCTTGTAGACCTATTTCTATCCTCACTATCGCGTGTCTTATTAAAGATCGCCTCTAGGTATTTCCACGTCTGCACCACCTTGTAGACCTATTTCTATCCTCACTATCGCGTGTCTTATTAAAGATCGCCTCTAGGTATTTCCACGTCTGCACCACCTTGTAGACCTATTTCTATCCTCACTATCGCGTGTACTTGATTAACGATCGCCTCTAGGTATTTCCACGTCTGCACCACCTTGTAGGACCTATTTCTATCCTCACTATCGC
>JBAIZL010000246.1:0-22664 GCA_036971475.1 Prosapia bicincta | reverse complement strand
AAACGTCGGAACTGCGATTATATGCACTGCAGAATGAACGGTTATATTCCTGATAATAACTTATATAGATATATATATAGGCTCGCTCTTCAAACTGTTATTAATTTCACCTCGTCAATGCTAGATGAGATTTAGCAAAACGTCGGAACTGCGATTATATGCACTGCAGAATGAACGGTTATATTCCTGATAATAACTTATATATATATTATATATATATATATATATATAATAGGCTCGCTCTTCAACTGTTATTAATTTCACCTCGTCAATGCTAGATGAGATTCTAGCAAAACGTCGGAACTGCGATTATATGCACTGCAGAATGAACGGTTATATTCCTGATAATAACTATTATATATATATATATATATATATATATATATATATATATATAGGCTCGCTCTTCAACTGTTATTAATTTCACCTCGTCAATGCTAGATGAGATTCTAGCAAAACGTCGGAACTGCGATTATATGCACTGCAGAATGAACGGTTATATTCCTGATAATAACTATTATATATATATATATATATATATTATATATATATATATATATATATATATATATATATATATATAGCTCGCTCTTCAACTGTTAATTATTTCACCTCGTCAATGCTAGATGAGATTCTAGTAAAACGTCGGAACTGCGATTATATGCACTGCAGAATGAACGGTTATATTCCTGATAATAACTTATATATATATATATATATATATATATATATAGGCTCGCTCTTCAACTGTTATTAATTTCACCTCGTCAATGCTAAATGAGATTCTAGCAAAACGTCGGAACTGCGATTATATGCACTGCAGAATGAACGGTTATATTCCTGATAATAACTTATATATATATATATATATATATATATATATATATATATATATATATATATATATATATATAGGCTCGCTCTTCAACTGTTATTAATTTCACCTCGTCAATGCTAGATGAGATTCTAGCAAAACGTCGGAACTGCGATTATATGCACTGCAGAATGAACGGTTATATTCCTGATAATAACTATTATATATATATATATATATATATATAGGCTCGCTCTTCAACTGTTATTAATTTCACCTCGTCAATGCTAGATGAGATTCTAGCAAAACGTCGGAACTGCGATTATATGCACTGCAGAATGAACGGTTATATTCCTGATAATAACTTATATATATATATTATATATATATATAGGCTCGCTCTTCAACTGTTATTAATTTCACCTCGTCAATGCTAGATGAGATTCTAGCAAAACGTCGGAACTGCGATTATATGCACTGCAGAATGAACGGTTATATTCCTGATAATAACTTATATATATATATATATATATAGGCTCGCTCTTCAACTGTTATTAATTTCACCTCGTCAATGCTAGATGAGATTCTAGCAAAACGTCGGAACTGCGATTATATGCACTGCAGAATGAACGGTTATATTCCTGATAATAACTTATATATATATATATATATATATATAGGCTCGCTTCTTCAACTGTTATTAATTTCACCTCGTCAATGCTAGATGAGATTCTAGCAAAACGTCGGAACTGCTATTATATGCACTGCAGAATGAACGGTTATATTCCTGATAATAACTATTATATATATATATATATATATATATATATATATATATATATATATATATATATAGGCTCGCTCTTCAACTGTTATTAATTTCACCTCGTCAATGCTAGATGAGATTCTAGCAAAACGTCGGAACTGCGATTATATGCACTGCAGAATGAACGGTTATATTCCTGATAATAACTATTATATATATATATATATATATATATATATATATATATATATATATAGGCTCGCTCTTCAACTGTTATTAATTTCACCTCGTCAATGCTAGATGAGATTCTAGTAAAACGTCGGAACTGCGATTATATGCACTGCAGAATGAACGGTTATATTCCTGATAATAACTTATATATATATATATATATAGGCTCGCTCTTCAACTGTTATTAATTTCACCTCGTCAATGCTAGATGAGATTCTAGCAAAACGTCGGAACTGCGATTATATGCACTGCAGAATGAACGGTTATACTCTGATAATAACTATTATATATATATATTTATATATATATATATATATATATATATATATATATATATATATATATAGGCTCGCCCTTCAACTGTTATTAATTTCACCTCGTCAATGCTAGATGAGATTCTAGCAAAACGTCGGAACTGCGATTATATGCACTGCAGAATGAACGGTTATATTCCTGATAATAACTATTATATATATATATATATATATATATATATATATATATAGGCTCGCTCTTCAACTGTTATTAATTTCACCTCGTCAATTCTAGATGAGATTCTAGCAAAACGTCGGAACTGCGATTATATGCACTGCAGAATGAACGGTTATATTCCTGATAATAACTATTATATATATATATATATATATATATATATATATATATATATATATATATATATATAGGCTCGCTTTCAACTGTTATTAATTTCACCTCGTCAATGCTAGATGAGATTCTAGCAAAACGTCGGAACTGCGATTATATGCACTGCAGAATGAACGGTTATATTCCTGATAATAACTATTATATATATATATATATATATATATATATATATATATATAGGCTCGCTCTTCAACTGTTATTAATTTCACCTCGTCAATGCTAGATGAGATTCTAGCAAAACGTCGGAACTGCGATTATATGCACTGCAGAATGAACGGTTATATTCCTGATAATAACTTATATATATATATATATATATATATATATATATATATATAGGCTCGCTCTTCAACTGTTATTAATTTCACCTCGTCAATGCTAGATGAGATTCTAGCAAAACGTCGGGACTGCGATTATATGCACTGCAGAATGAACGGTTATATTCCTGATAATAACTATTATATATATATATATATATATATATATATATATATATATATATATATATATATATATAGGCTCGCTCTTCAACTGTTATTAATTTCACCTCGTCAATGCTAGATGAGATTCTAGCAAAACGTCGGAACTGCGATTATATGCACTGCAGAATGAACGGTTATATTCCTGATAATAACTTATATATATATATATATATAGGCTCGCTCTTCAACTGTTATTAATTTCACCTCGTCAATGCTAGATGAGATTCTAGCAAAACGTCGGAACTGCGATTATATGCACTGCAGAATGAACGGTTATATTCCTGATAATAACTATTATATATATATATATATATATATATATATATATATATATATATAGGCTCGCTCTTCAACTGTTATTATTTTCACCTCGTCAATGCTAGATGAGATTCTAGCAAAACGTCGGAACTGCGATTATATTCACTGCAGAAATAACGGTTATATTCCTGATAATAACTTATATATATATATATATAGGCTCGCTCTTCAACTGTTATTAATTTCACCTCGTCAATGCTAGATGAGATTCTAGCAAAACGTCGGAACTGCGATTATATGCACTGCAGAATGAACGGTTATATTCCTGATAATAACTTATATAGATATATATATAGGCTCGCTCTTCAACTGTTATTAATTTCACCTCGTCAATGCTAGATGAGATTCTAGCAAAACGTCGGAACTGCGATTATATGCACTGCAGAATGAACGGTTATATTCCTGATAATAACTTATATATATATATATATATATATATATATATATATATATATATAGGCTCGCTCTTCAACTGTTATTAATTTCACCTCGTCAATGCTAGATGAGATTCTAGCAAAACGTCGGAACTGCGATTATATGCACTGCAGAATGAACGGTTATATTCCTGATAATAACTATTATATATATATATATATATATATATATATATATATATATATATAGGCTCGCTCTTCAACTGTTATTAATTTCACCTCGTCAATGCTAGATGAGATTCTAGCAAAACGTCGGAACTGCGATTATATGCACTGCAGAATGAACGGTTATATTCCTGATAATAACTATTATATATATATATATATATATATATATATATATATATATATATATATATATATATATATATATATATATATATATATATAGGCTCGCTCTTCAACTGTTAATTATTTCACCTCGTCAATGCTAGATGAGATTCTAGTAAAACGTCGGAACTGCGATTATATGCACTGCAGAATGAACGGTTATATTCCTGATAATAACTTATATATATATATATATATATATATAGGCTCGCTCTTCAACTGTTATTAATTTCACCTCGTCAATGCTAGATGAGATTCTAGCAAAACGTCGGAACTGCGATTATATGCACTGCAGAATGAACGGTTATATTCCTGATAATAACTATTATATATATATATATATATATATATATATATATATATATATATATATAGGCTCGCTCTTCAACTGTTATTAATTTCACCTCGTCAATGCTAGATGAGATTCTAGCAAAACGTCGGAACTGCGATTATATGCACTGCAGAATGAACGGTTATATTCCTGATAATAACTTATATATATATATATATATATAGGCTCGCTCTTCAACTGTTATTAATTTCACCTCGTCAATGCTAGATGAGATTCTAGCAAAACGTCGGAACTGCGATTATATGCACTGCAGAATGAACGGTTATATTCCTGATAATAACTTATATATATATATATATATATAGGCTCGCTCTTCAACTGTTATTAATTTCACCTCGTCACTGCTAGATGAGATTCTAGCAAAACGTCGGAACTGCGATTATATGCACTGCAGAATGAACGGTTATATTCCTGATAATAACTTATATATATATATATATATATATATATATATATATAGGCTCGCTCTTCAACTGTTATTAATTTCACCTCGTCAATGCTAGATGAGATTCTAGCAAAACGTCGGACCTGAGATTATATGCACTGCAGAATGAACGGTATATTCCTGATAATAACTTATATATATATATAGGCTCGCTCTTCAACTGTTATTAATTTCACCTCGTCAATGCTAGATGAGATTCTAGCAAAACGTCGGAACTGCGATTATATGCACTGCAGAATGAACGGTTATATTCCTGATAATAACTATTATATATATATATATATATAGGCTCGCTCTTCAACTGTTATTAATTTCACCTCGTCAATGCTAGATGAGATTCTAGCAAAACGTCGGAACTGCGATTATATGCACTGCAGAATGAACGGTTATATTCCTGATAATAACTTATATATATATATATATATATATATATATATAGGCTCGCTCTTCAACTGTTATTAATTTCACCTCGTCAATGCTAGATGAGATTCTAGCAAAACGTCGGAACTGCGATTATATGCACTGCAGAATGAACGGTTATATTCCTGATAATAACTATTATATATATATATATATATAGGCTCGCTCTTCAACTGTTATTAATTTCACCTCGTCAATGCTAGATGAGATTCTAGCAAAACGTCGGAACTGCGATTATATGCACTGCAGAATGAACGGTTATATTCCTGATAATAACTTATATATATATATATATATATATATATATATATATATATATAGGCTCGCTCTTCAACTGTTATTAATTTCACCTCGTCAATGCTAGATGAGATTCTAGCAAAACGTCGGAACTGCGATTATATGCACTGCAGAATGAACGGTTATATTCCTGATAATAACTATTATATATATATATATATATAGGCTCGCTCTTCAACTGTTATTAATTTCACCTCGTCAATGCTAGATGAGATTCTAGCAAAACGTCGGAACTGCGATTATATGCACTGCAGAATGAACGGTTATATTCCTGATAATAACTTATATATATATATATATATATATATATATATATATATATATATATATATATATATATATATATATATAGGCTCGCTCTTCAACTGTTATTAATTTCACCTCGTCAATGCTAGATGAGATTCTAGCAAAACGTCGGAACTGCGATTATATGCACTGCAGAATGAACGGTTATATTCCTGATAATAACTATTATATATATATATATATATATATATATATATAGGCTCGCTCTTCAACTGTTATTAATTTCACCTCGTCAATGCTAGATGAGATTCTAGCAAAACGTCGGAACTGCGATTATATGCACTGCAGAATGAACGGTTATATTCCTGATAATATTTTATATATATATATATATATATAGGCTCGCTCTTCAACTGTTATTAATTTCACCTCGTCAATGCTAGATGAGATTCTAGCAAAACGTCGGAACTGCGATTATATGCACTGCAGAATGAACGGTTATATTCCTGATAATAACTTATATATATATATATATATAGGCTCGCTCTTCAACTGTTATTAATTTCACCTCGTCAATGCTAGATGAGATTCTAGCAAAACTTCGGAACTGCGATTATATGCACTGCAGAATGAACGGTTATATTCCTGATAATAACTTATATATATATATATATATATAGGCTCGCTCTTCAACTGTTATTAATTTCACCTCGTCAATGCTAGATGAGATTCTAGCAAAACGTCGGAACTGCGATTATATGCACTGCAGAATGAACGGTTATATTCCTGATAATAACTATTATATATATATATATATATATATATATATATATATATATATATATATATATATATATATATATATAGGCTCGCTCTTCAACTGTTATTAATTTCACCTCGTCAATGCTAGATGAGATTCTAGCAAAACGTCGGAACTGCGATTATATGCACTGCAGAATGAACGGTTATATTCCTGATAATAACTATATATATATATATATATATATATATATATATATATATATATATATATATATAGGCTCGCTCTTCAACTGTTATTAATTTCACCTCGTCAATGCTAGATGAGATTCTAGTAAAACGTCGGAACTGCGATTATATGCACTGCAGAATGAACGGTTATATTCCTGATAATAACTTATATATATATATATATATAGGCTCGCTATTCAACTGTTATTAATTTCACCTCGTCAATGCTAGATGAGATTCTAGCAAAACGTCGGAACTGCGATTATATGCACTGCAGAATGAACGGTTATACTCCTGATAATAACTATTATATATATATATTTATATATATATATATATATATATATATATAGGCTCGCCCTTCAACTGTTATTAATTTCACCTCGTCAATGCTAGATGAGATTCTAGCAAAACGTCGGAACTGCGATTATATGCACTGCAGAATGAACGGTTATATTCCTGATAATAACTATTATATATATATATATATATATATATATATATATATATATATATATATATATATATATATATATATATATAGGCTCGCTCTTCAACTGTTATTAATTTCACCTCGTCAATTCTAGATGAGATTCTAGCAAAACGTCGGAACTGCGATTATATGCACTGCAGAATGAACGGTTATATTCCTGATAATAACTATTATATATATATATATATATATATATAGGCTCGCTCTTCAACTGTTATTAATTTCACCTCGTCAATGCTAGATGAGATTCTAGCAAAACGTCGGAACTGCGATTATATGCACTGCAGAATGAACGGTTATATTCCTGATAATAACTATTATATATATATATATATATATATATATATATATAGGCTCGCTCTTCAACTGTTATTAATTTCACCTCGTCAATGCTAGATGAGATTCTAGCAAAACGTCGGAACTGCGATTATATGCACTGCAGAATGAACGGTTATATTCCTGATAATATTTTATATATATATATATATATATAGGCTCGCTCTTCAACTGTTATTAATTTCACCTCGTCAATGCTAGATGAGATTCTAGCAAAACGTCGGAACTGCGATTATATGCACTGCAGAATGAACGGTTATATTCCTGATAATAACTTATATATATATATATATAGGCTCGCTCTTCAACTGTTATTAATTTCACCTCGTCAATGCTAGATGAGATTCTAGCAAAACGTCGGAACTGCGATTATATGCACTGCAGAATGAACGGTTATATTCCTGATAATAACTTATATATATATATATATATATAGGCTCGCTCTTCAACTGTTATTAATTTCACCTCGTCAATGCTAGATGAGATTCTAGCAAAACGTCGGAACTGCGATTATATGCACTGCAGAATGAACGGTTATATTCCTGATAATAACTATTATATATATATATATATATATATATATATATATATATATATATATATAGGCTCGCTCTTCAACTGTTATTAATTTCACCTCGTCAATGCTAGATGAGATTCTAGCAAAACGTCGGAACTGCGATTATATTCACTGCAGAATGAACGGTTATATTCCTGATAATAACTATTATATATATATATATATATATATATATATATATATATATATATATATATAGAGGAAAGTGCCCAAAAGCGGACCCCTCCCCCTAAAGTGGACCCCTGGCTTTGTTGCTCTGTACGATGCTGAACTCGATCGAAACTAAATGTAACTAGTAGTTTATACTTCTGCCACTACAAGGTGGAGTGCTTACGGCACCTGCTTCACCTGCCGGCTGTCAGTCCGCCATTACGTGATTTGTTGATAGACAAACTTTTTACAGTGTTGTATGTTACTGGACATTTCTACTACATTATTATAAGTAAGACTTTTAACATATATATATTCTTAAACAGTAAGGAATACAGTTAATATTTATTACCAAACCTTCTCATTTCAATGTTCCGCTAAACATTTATTTCGTAAAAAATAATTTGGTTGCAGTCGCTTAAAGTGGACCCCCATAAATTTCCTAAAGTGGACCCCTTATATTTCATGTCCGAATACCTGTGTATGTGTCTTTACACGATCTTATTCTCTTGGTAGGCTATTTGGTTTCAGATTTTAAGAGAATAATGGGGAAGGTTGAACAAAATGGCTAAGGCCATTGACGCAGTTAGTAAAAATAAGATGGCTGGAAGAAGGCTTCTAAACAATTTAATGTACCGAAGACCACCCTCATGAGGTTGTCAAAAATGAAATATGGTACTCCTGAGGATGCTGCTAAAGCAAAAACAGGTAGGGCTACAGTTCTAGGGAAAGATCTCGAAAAGGAATTAGTTCAATATTGCCTTGCCATGGAGGCTTCCTTTTTTGGACTTGAGAAGAATGGCCGTACAAGTGGCAGAAAATAATAACTTAGACCATCCTTTTAAAGACAACATTGCTTGTAAAAAGTGGGTAAGCCTTTTTCTTAAGCGACATAAAGCAACGCTGTCAGAAAGGAAACCTACTGGAACGTCCTACAGCAGATCCCTTGGGTACAGCAAAGAGAATATAGAGAAATTTTATAACCTTCTAGAAACCGTCTATGACAAACAAAAATTCACACCAGACCGAATCTTCAACGTCGACGAGAGTGGTATAACTGTATTACAGTCTAAAGTACCTAAAGTAATTGGACTTAGGGGCAAAAAACAGGTAGCTGCTTTGACATCAGCTGAACGTGGTGCCCTCATAACTGTAGTTGCCTGTATGAGTGCTAGTGGCTCATTTGTCCCCCCTTTAGTAATTTTTCCAAGGAAAAACATGAGTGAGCAGTTAAAAAAGGGGGCTCCACCTGGAACACAATTCGCAGTCCACCCATCGGGATGGGTCCAAATAAACTCCTTCACTCAGTGGTTTCAACATTTTGTCGAGTCTACTAAACCCACAGATGAAAAACCAGTGTTGTTGATATTAGATGGCCACTTCAGCCACACACAGAATATTGATGTTATCGATTTGGCAAAAGCCAATTTCGTTACAATTTTGTCCCTACCTCCTCATTGCTTCCATAAGCTGCAGCCATTGGACAAAACGCTCATGGGACCTATCAAAGTCTATTACAGTGAAGAAATTCGGCAATGGTTGCGGCTAAATGACCGTGCTCTTAATGCTTTTGATGTAATGGACCTCTTTGGAAAAGCCTACATTAAATGCCAGACAGCTGAAATAGCCATAAATGGATTCAGAGTGACTGGAATATATCCACTAAATAAGAAATTGTTCTCAGATGCCGAATTCATTGAAGAGGCGAACAAGAAACGAGATGCAGCTTTTTATGAATCGGTGCTAAAGAGAAAAACTGCAGAAAATCTGTTATTTTCTGAAGTAACAGAAGAATGTTATGTGGACGAACCACAAGTAATTGCACAGTTTGACCCAAATAGACCGTCCACATCTTCAACAGGACAGTGTGTTGCTTTGTCACCAGCTTTACTAGATGAATCTCAGGGTTCTTCGTCTTTTACGATAAGTCCATTTGACATCGCTCCCATCCCAAGAATCAAAAAGAAGAACTCAACTAGAGGGCGAAAGACCTGCAGTTCCACGATAATTACATCTTCGCCTTATAAAGCCCAGTTAATGGAATCAAAAAAAGCTTTAAGAGGCAAAGGAAGCTGAACAGCAAGCAACAAGCAAAACCAGTCGTGGTCGTGGGTGTAGATCAGCAGGACCTTCAAGAAAAGGAAAAGAGCTTGTGAAAAAACGTCTTGAATTTGAGAAAAACGCCAAAAAAGGATCAAGCAGTGAAGAAGACGTCTGCAGCATTTCGAGTGGGTCGTCTGTAATGGTGCCTGTGCTAGGAGTAACGCCAACAAAACGTGATGATGCTTTATGTATGTTCTGTGATCGAAGATTTAGTGAGGACCGTAAAGGCGAACTGTTGGTGATGTGCGTTATGTGCTCGCAATGGGCCCATGAGGACTGTTCTGGTGCAGAAAAAGACATTTACGTCTGCGATTTTTGTCAGTAGATAATTAAATTTCTTTAAATTTCCTGTAGCTTTTTAAAACTGGCTTTTAATTTTGTTTGTTGTTGTTAATTGATATGTAACTAATCATTAATCAATATTATACTGTTATTAAAGATTTACTTTTAACTTAAAAATGCTTTCAGTGATTTAATCCCATTTTTCCATTTATTTAAGTGTTATTTACGTAATTTTTACAAGGGGTCCACTTTTAGCAACCTTTTTTTAAATTGCCAAAATGCAAGGATTTGGAAAATCATTTTTTTCTCACTTATAGTTTGTGATATTTTATATAAGTAAGATTTAAAAGATGCAAAACATTATAAGCAATCATTATATGCTTTAAAAAAATCTATGTCACTTTTTTTAATAAGTTTAAATAATCAAAAATAAAATGGGGGTCCGCTTTTGGGCACTTTCCTCTATATATATATATATAGGCTCGCTCTTCAACTGTTATTAATTTCACCTCGTCAATGCTAGATGAGATTCTAGTAAAACGTCGGAACTGCGATTATATGCACTGCAGAATGAACGGTTATATTCCTGATAATAACTTATATATATATATATATATATATATAGGCTCGCTATTCAACTGTTATTAATTTCACCTCGTCAATGCTAGATGAGATTCTAGCAAAACGTCGGAACTGCGATTATATGCACTGCAGAATGAACGGTTATACTCCTGATAATAACTATTATATATATATATTTATATATATATATATATATATATATATATATATATATATATATATATAGGCTCGCCCTTCAACTGTTATTAATTTCACCTCGTCAATGCTAGATGAGATTCTAGCAAAACGTCGGAACTGCGATTATATGCACTGCAGAATGAACGGTTATATTCCTGATAATAACTATTATATATATATATATATATATATATATATATATATATATATATATATATATATATATATATATATATATATATATATATATAGGCTCGCTCTTCAACTGTTATTAATTTCACCTCGTCAATTCTAGATGAGATTCTAGCAAAACGTCGGAACTGCGATTATATGCACTGCAGAATGAACGGTTATATTCCTGATAATAACTATTATATATATATTTATATATATATATATATATATATATATATATAGGCTCGCTCTTCAACTGTTATTAATTTCACCTCGTCAATGCTAGATGAGATTCTAGCAAAACGTCGGAACTGCGATTATATGCACTGCAGAATGAACGGTTATATTCCTGATAATAACTATTATATATATATATATATATATATATATATATATATATATAGGCTCGCTCTTCAACTGTTATTAATTTCACTTCGTCAATGCTAGATGAGATTCTAGCAAAACGTCGGAACTGCGATTATATGCACTGCAGAATGAACGGTTATATTCCTGATAATAACTTATATATATATATATATATATATATATATATATATATATATATATAGGCTCGCTCTTCAACTGTTATTAATTTCACCTCGTCAATGCTAGATGAGATTCTAGCAAAACGTCGGAACTGCGATTATATGCACTGCAGAATGAACGGTTATATTCCTGATAATAACTATTATATATATATATATATATATATATATATATATATATATATATATATATATATAGGCTCGCTCTTCAACTGTTATTAATTTCACCTCGTCAATGCTAGATGAGATTCTAGCAAAACGTCGGAACTGCGATTATATGCACTGCAGAATGAACGGTTATATTCCTGATAATAACTATTATATATATATATATATATATATATATATATATATATAGGCTCGCTCTTCAACTGTTATTATTTTCACCTCGTCAATGCTAGATGAGATTCTAGCAAAACGTCGGAACTGCGATTATATGCACTGCAGAATGAACGGTTATATACCGGATAATAACTATTATATATATATATATATATATATATAGGCTCGCTCTTCAACTGTTATTAATTTCACCTCGTCAATGCTAGATGAGATTCTAGCAAAACGTCGGAACTGCGATTATATGCACTGCAGAATGAACGGTTATATTCCTGATAATAACTTATATATATATATATATATATATATATATAGGCTCGCTCTTCAACTGTTATTAATTTCACCTCGTCAATGCTAGATGAGATTCTAGCAAAACGTCGGAACTGCGATTATATGCACTGCAGAATGAACGGTTATATTCCTGATAATAACTATTTATATATATATATATATATATATATATATATATATATATATATATATATATATATATAGGCTCGTTCTTCAACTGTTATTAATTTCACCTCGTCAATGCTAGATGAGATTCTAGCAAAACGTCGGAACTGCGATTATATGCACTGCAGAATGAACGGTTATATTCCTGATAATAACTATTATATATATATATATATATATATATATATATATATATATATATATATATAGGCTCGCTCTTCAACTGTTATTAATTTCACCTCGTCAATGCTAGATGAGATTCTAGCAAAACGTCGGAACTGCGATTATATGCACTGCAGAATGAACGGTTATATTCCTGATAATAACTATTATATATATATATATATATATATATATATATATATAGGCTCGCTCTTCAACTGTTATTAATTTCACCTCCTCAATGCTAGATGAGATTCTAGCAAAACGTCGGAACTGCGATTATATGCACTGCAGAATGAACGGTTATATTCCTGATAATAACTTATATATATATATATATATATATATATATATATATATATATATAGGCTCGCTCTTCAACTGTTATTAATTTCACCTCGTCAATGCTAGATGAGATTCTAGCAAAACGTCGGAACTGCGATTATATGCACTGCAGAATGAACGGTTATATTCCTGATAATAACTTATATATATATATATATATAGGCTCGCTCTTCAACTGTTATTAATTTCACCTCGTCAATGCTAGATGAGATTCTAGCAAAACGTCGGAACTGCGATTATATGCACTGCAGAATGAACGGTTATATTCCTGATAATAACTTATATATATATATATATATATAGGCTCGCTCTTCAACTGTTATTAATTTCACCTCGTCAATGCTAGATGAGATTCTAGCAAAACGTCGGAACTGCGATTATATGCACTGCAGAATGAACGGTTATATTCCTGATAATAACTTATATATATATATATATAGGCTCGCTCTTCAACTGTTATTAATTTCACCTCGTCAATGCTAGATGAGATTCTAGCAAAACGTCGGAACTGCGATTATATGCACTGCAGAATGAACGGTTATATTCCTGATAATAACTATTATATATATATATATATATATATATATATATATATATATATATATAGGCTCGCTCTTCAACTGTTATTAATTTCACCTCGTCAATGCTAGATGAGATTCTAGCAAAACGTCGGAACTGCGATTATATGCACTGCAGAATGAACGGTTATATTCCTGATAATAACTTATATATATATATATATATATATATATATATAGGCTCGCTCTTCAACTGTTATTAATTTCACCTCGTCAATGCTAGATGAGATTCTAGCAAAACGTCGGAACTGCGATTATATGCACTGCAGAATGAACGGTTATATTCCTGATAATAACTTATATATATATATATATAGGCTCGCTCTTCAACTGTTATTAATTTCACCTCGTCAATGCTAGATGAGATTCTAGCAAAACGTCGGAACTGCGATTATATGCACTGCAGAATGAACGGTTATATTCCTGATAATAACTTATATATATATATATATATATATATAGGCTCGCTCTTCAACTGTTATTAATTTCACCTCGTCAATGCTAGATGAGATTCTAGCAAAACGTCGGAACTGCGATTATATGCACTGCAGAATGAACGGTTATATTCCTGATAATAACTTATATATATATATATATATATATATATATAGGCTCGCTCTTCAACTGTTATTAATTTCACCTCGTCAATGCTAGATGAGATTCTAGCAAAACGTCGGAACTGCGATTATATGCACTGCAGAATGAACGGTTATATTCCTGATAATAACTTATATATATATATATATATATATAGGCTCGCTCTTCAACTGTTATTAATTTCACCTCGTCAATGCTAGATGAGATTCTAGCAAAACGTCGGAACTGCGATTATATGCACTGCAGAATGAACGGTTATATTCCTGATAATAACTTTTATATATATATATATATATAGGCTCGCTCTTCAACTGTTATTAATTTCACCTCGTCAATGCTAGATGAGATTCTAGCAAAACGTCGGAACTGCGATTATATGCACTGCAGAATGAACGGTTATATTCCTGATAATAACTTATATATATATATATATATATATATATATATATATATATATATATATATATATATATATATATATAGGCTCGCTCTTCAACTGTTATTAATTTCACCTCGTCAATGCTAGATGAGATTCTAGCAAAACGTCGGAACTGCGATTATATGCACTGCAGAATGAACGGTTATATTCCTGATAATAACTTATATATATATATATATATATATATATATAGGCTCGCTCTTCAACTGTTATTAATTTCACCTCGTCAATGCTAGATGAGATTCTAGCAAAACGTCGGAACTGCGATTATATGCACTGCAGAATGAACGGTTATATTCCTGATAATAACTATTATATATATATATATATATATATATATATATATATATATATAGGCTCGCTCTTCAACTGTTATTAATTTCACCTCGTCAATGCTAGATGAGATTCTAGCAAAACGTCGGAACTGCGATTATATGCACTGCAGAATGAACGGTTATATTCCTGATAATAACTTATATATATATATATATATATATAGGCTCGCTCTTCAACTGTTATTAATTTCACCTCGTCAATGCTAGATGAGATTCTAGCAAAACGTCGGAACTGCGATTATATGCACTGCAGAATGAACGGTTATATTCCTGATAATAACTTATATATATATATATATATAATCTCGCTCTTCAACTGTTATTAATTTCACCTCGTCAATGCTAGATGAGATTCTAGCAAAACGTCGGAACTGCGATTATATGCACTGCAGAATGAACGGGTATATTCCTGATAATAACTTATATATATATATATATATATATATATATATATATATAGGCTCGCTCTTCAACTGTTATTAATTTCACCTCGTCAATGCTAGATGAGATTCTAGCAAAACGTCGGAACTGCGATTATATGCACTGCAGAATGAACGGTTATATTCCTGATAATAACTTATATATATATATATATATATAGGCTCGCTCTTCAACTGTTATTAATTTCACCTCGTCAATGCTAGATGAGATTCTAGCAAAACGTCGGAACTGCGATTATATGCACTGCAGAATGAACGGTTATATTCCTGATAATAACTTATATATATATATATATATATAGGCTCGCTCTTCAACTGTTATAAATTTCACCTCGTCAATGCTAGATGAGATTCTAGCAAAACGTCGGAACTGCGATTATATGCACTGCAGAATGAACGGTTATATTCCTGATAATAACTTATATATATATATATATATATATATATATAGGCTCGCTCTTCAACTGTTATTAATTTCACCTCGTCAATGCTAGATGAGATTCTAGCAAAACGTCGGAACTGCGATTATATGCACTGCAGAATGAACGGTTATATTCCTGATAATAACTTATATATATATATATATATATATATATATATATATATATATATATATATAGGCTCGCTCTTCAACTGTTATTAATTTCACCTCGTCAATGCTAGATGAGATTCTAGCAAAACGTAGGAACTGCGATTATATGCACTGCAGAATGAACGGTTATATTCCTGATAATAACTTATATATATATATATATATATATATATATATATAGGCTCGCTCTTCAACTGTTATTAATTTCACCTCGTCAATGCTAGATGAGATTCTAGCAAAACGTCGGAACTGCGATTATATGCACTGCAGAATGAACGGTTATATTCCTGATAATAACTATTATATATATATATATATATATATATATATATATATATATATATATATATAGGCTCGCTCTTCAACTGTTATTAATTTCACCTCGTCAATGCTAGATGAGATTCTAGCAAAACGTCGGAACTGCGATTATATGCACTGCAGAATGAACGGTTATATTCCTGATAATAACTTATATATATATATATATATAGGCTCGCTCTTCAACTGTTATTAATTTCACCTCGTCAATGCTAGATGAGATTCTAGCAAAACGTCGGAACTGCGATTATATGCACTGCAGAATGAACGGTTATATTCCTGATAATAACTATTATATATATATATATATATATATATATATATATATAGGCTCGCTCTTCAACTGTTATTATTTTCACCTCGTCAATGCTAGATGAGATTCTAGCAAAACGTCGGAACTGCGATTATATTCACTGCAGAAATAACGGTTATATTCCTGATAATAACTTATATATATATATATATAGGCTCGCTCTTCAACTGTTATTAATTTCACCTCGTCAATGCTAGATGAGATTCTAGCAAAACGTCGGAACTGCGATTATATGCACTGCAGAATGAACGGTTATATTCCTGATAATAACTTATATAGATATATATATAGGCTCGCTCTTCAACTGTTATTAATTTCACCTCGTCAATGCTAGATGAGATTCTAGCAAAACGTCGGAACTGCGATTATATGCACTGCAGAATGAACGGTTATATTCCTGATAATAACTTATATATATATATATATATATATATATATATATATATATATAGGCTCGCTCTTCAACTGTTATTAATTTCACCTCGTCAATGCTAGATGAGATTCTAGCAAAACGTCGGAACTGCGATTATATGCACTGCAGAATGAACGGTTATATTCCTGATAATAACTATTATATATATATATATATATATATATATATATATATATATATATATATATATATATATATATAGGCTCGCTCTTCAACTGTTATTAATTTCACCTCGTCAATGCTAGATGAGATTCTAGCAAAACGTCGGAACTGCGATTATATGCACTGCAGAATGAACGGTTATATTCCTGATAATAACTATTATATATATATATATATATATATATATATATATATATATATATATATATATATATATATAGGCTCGCTCTTCAACTGTTAATTATTTCACCTCGTCAATGCTAGATGAGATTCTAGTAAAACGTCGGAACTGCGATTATATGCACTGCAGAATGAACGGTTATATTCCTGATAATAACTTATATATATATATATATATATATATATATATAGGCTCGCTCTTCAACTGTTATTAATTTCACCTCGTCAATGCTAGATGAGATTCTAGCAAAACGTCGGAACTGCGATTATATGCACTGCAGAATGAACGGTTATATTCCTGATAATAACTATTATATATATATATATATATATATATATATATATATATATATAGGCTCGCTCTTCAACTGTTATTAATTTCACCTCGTCAATGCTAGATGAGACTCTAGCAAAACGTCGGAACTGCGATTATATGCACTGCAGAATGAACGGTTATATTCCTGATAATAACTTATATATATATATATATATATAGGCTCGCTCTTCAACTGTTATTAATTTCACCTCGTCAATGCTAGATGAGATTCTAGCAAAACGTCGGAACTGCGATTATATGCACTGCAGAATGAACGGTTATATTCCTGATAATAACTTATATATATATATATATATAGGCTCGCTCTTCAACTGTTATTAATTTCACCTCGTCACTGCTAGATGAGATTCTAGCAAAACGTCGGAACTGCGATTATATGCACTGCAGAATGAACGGTTATATTCCTGATAATAACTTATATATATATATATATATATATATATATATAGGCTCGCTCTTCAACTGTTATTAATTTCACCTCGTCAATGCTAGATGAGATTCTAGCAAAACGTCGGAACTGAGATTATATGCACTGCAGAATGAACGGTATATTCCTGATAATAACTTATATATATATATATAGGCTCGCTCTTCAACTGTTATTAATTTCACCTCGTCAATGCTAGATGAGATTCTAGCAAAACGTCGGAACTGCGATTATATGCACTGCAGAATGAACGGTTATATTCCTGATAATAACTATTATATATATATATATATATATATAGGCTCGCTCTTCAACTGTTATTAATTTCACCTCGTCAATGCTAGATGAGATTCTAGCAAAACGTCGGAACTGCGATTATATGCACTGCAGAATGAACGGTTATATTCCTGATAATAACTATATATATATATATATATATATATATATAGGCTCGCTCTTCAACTGTTATTAATTTCACCTCGTCAATGCTAGATGAGATTCTAGCAAAACGTCGGAACTGCGATTATATGCACTGCAGAATGAACGGTTATATTCCTGATAAAAACTATTATATATATATATATATATATAGGCTCGCTCTTCAACTGTTATTAATTTCACCTCGTCAATGCTAGATGAGATTCTAGCAAAACGTCGGAACTGCGATTATATGCACTGCAGAATGAACGGTTATATTCCTGATAATAACTTATATATATATATATATATATATATATATATATATATATATATATATATATAGGCTCGCTCTTCAACTGTTATTAATTTCACCTCGTCAATGCTAGATGAGATTCTAGCAAAACGTCGGAACTGCGATTATATGCACTGCAGAATGAACGGTTATATTCCTGATAATAACTATTATATATATATATATATATATATATATATATAGGCTCGCTCTTCAACTGTTATTAATTTCACCTCGTCAATGCTAGATGAGATTCTAGCAAAACGTCGGAACTGCGATTATATGCACTGCAGAATGAACGGTTATATTCCTGATAATATTTATATATATATATATATATATATAGGCTCGCTCTTCAACTGTTATTAATTTCACCTCGTCAATGCTAGATGAGATTCTAGCAAAACGTCGGAACTGCGATTATATGCACTGCAGAATGAACGGTTATATTCCTGATAATAACTATTATATATATATATATATATATATATATATATATATATATATATATATAGGCTCGCTCTTCAACTGTTATTAATTTCACCTCGTCAATGCTAGATGAGATTCTAGCAAAACGTCGGAACTGCGATTATATGCACTGCAGAATGAACGGTTATATTCCTGATAATAACTATTATATATATATATATATATATATATATATATATATATATATATATATATATATATATAGGCTCGCTCTTCAACTGTTATTAATTTCACCTCGTCAATGCTAGATGAGATTCTAGTAAAACGTCGGAACTGCGATTATATGCACTGCAGAATGAACGGTTATATTCCTGATAATAACTTATATATATATATATATATATATAGGCTCGCTCTTCAACTGTTATTAATTTCACCTCGTCAATGCTAGATGAGATTCTAGCAAAACGTCGGAACTGCGATTATATGCACTGCAGAATGAACGGTTATACTCCTGATAATAACTATTATATATATATATTTATATATATATATATATATATATATATATATATATATATATATATATATATATATATATATATATATAGGCTCGCCCTTCAACTGTTATTAATTTCACCTCGTCAATGCTAGATGAGATTCTAGCAAAACGTCGGAACTGCGATTATATGCACTGCAGAATGAACGGTTATATTCCTGATAATAACTATTATATATATATATATATATATATATATATATATATATATATATATAGGCTCGCTCTTCAACTGTTATTAATTTCACCTCGTCAATTCTAGATGAGATTCTAGCAAAACGTCGGAACTGCGATTATATGCACTGCAGAATGAACGGTTATATTCCTGATAATAACTATTATATATATATATATATATATATATATATATATATATATATATAGGCTCGCTCTTCAACTGTTATTAATTTCACCTCGTCAATGCTAGATGAGATTCTAGCAAAACGTCGGAACTGCGATTATATGCACTGCAGAATGAACGGTTATATTCCTGATAATAACTATTATATATATATATATATATATATATATATATATATATATAGGCTCGCTCTTCAACTGTTATTAATTTCACTTCGTCAATGCTAGATGAGATTCTAGCAAAACGTCGGAACTGCGATTATATGCACTGCAGAATGAACGGTTATATTCCTGATAATAACTTATATATATATATATATATATATATATATATATATATATAGGCTCGCTCTTCAACTGTTATTAATTTCACCTCGTCAATGCTAGATGAGATTCTAGCAAAACGTCGGAACTGCGATTATATGCACTGCAGAATGAACGGTTATATTCCTGATAATAACTATTATATATATATATATATATATATATATATATATATATATATATATATATATATATATATATATATATATATAGGCTCGCTCTTCAACTGTTATTAATTTCACCTCGTCAATGCTAGATGAGATTCTAGCAAAACGTCGGAACTGCGATTATATGCACTGCAGAATGAACGGTTATATTCCTGATAATAACTATTATATATATATATATATATATATATATATATATATATATATATATATATATATATATATATATATAGGCTCGCTCTTCAACTGTTATTATTTTCACCTCGTCAATGCTAGATGAGATTCTAGCAAAACGTCGGAACTGCGATTATATGCACTGCAGAATGAACGGTTATATACCGGATAATAACTATTATATATATATATATATATATATATATAGGCTCGCTCTTCAACTGTTATTAATTTCACCTCGTCAATGCTAGATGAGATTCTAGCAAAACGTCGGAACTGCGATTATATGCACTGCAGAATGAACGGTTATATTCCTGATAATAACTTATATATATATATATATATATATATATAGGCTCGCTCTTCAACTGTTATTAATTTCACCTCGTCAATGCTAGATGAGATTCTAGCAAAACGTCGGAACTGCGATTATATGCACTGCAGAATGAACGGTTATATTCCTGATAATAACT
Organism: Prosapia bicincta; assembly: GCA_036971475.1. NCBI lineage: Eukaryota > Metazoa > Arthropoda > Insecta > Hemiptera > Cercopidae > Prosapia > Prosapia bicincta. Next base: position 806 of record JBAIZL010000246.1, on the reverse strand, counting down.
ATTTATATATATATATATATATATATATATATATATATATATATATATATATATATATATATAGGCTCGTTCTTCAACTGTTATTAATTTCACCTCGTCAATGCTAGATGAGATTCTAGCAAAACGTCGGAACTGCGATTATATGCACTGCAGAATGAACGGTTATATTCCTGATAATAACTATTATATATATATATATATATATATATATATATATATATATATATATAGGCTCGCTCTTCAACTGTTATTAATTTCACCTCGTCAATGCTAGATGAGATTCTAGCAAAACGTCGGAACTGCGATTATATGCACTGCAGAATGAACGGTTATATTCCTGATAATAACTATTATATATATATATATATATATATATATATATATATATATAGGCTCGCTCTTCAACTGTTATTAATTTCACCTCCTCAATGCTAGATGAGATTCTAGCAAAACGTCGGAACTGCGATTATATGCACTGCAGAATGAACGGTTATATTCCTGATAATAACTTATATATATATATATATATATATATATATATATATATATATAGGCTCGCTCTTCAACTGTTATTAATTTCACCTCGTCAATGCTAGATGAGATTCTAGCAAAACGTCGGAACTGCGATTATATGCACTGCAGAATGAACGGTTATATTCCTGATAATAACTTATATATATATATATATATAGGCTCGCTCTTCAACTGTTATTAATTTCACCTCGTCAATGCTAGATGAGATTCTAGCAAAACGTCGGAACTGCGATTATATGCACTGCAGAATGAACGGTTATATTCCTGATAAT
>JBAIZL010000002.1:404801713-404844622 GCA_036971475.1 Prosapia bicincta | reverse complement strand
TAATAAGTATTATAGGAGCTATCGCAATTGTCATATATTTGCTCTAAAAAAATGCATGAATTAGAGTTCATGGATTTTGCGATTTCTACAAAAAATGGATTTCTCATTTAAAAGGCATAATAAACGCAGAATCGACCTTAGATTCGCATTGTGCTCTTAGAATTGATCTATAATACGTTTTATAGGAGCTATCGCAATTGTCATATATTTGCTCTAAACAAAATGCATGAATTATAGTTCATGGATTTTGCGATTTCTACAAAAAATGGATTTCACATTTAAAAAACATACTAAACGCAGAATCGACCATAGATTCGCATTGTGCTCTTAGAATTGATCTATATTAAGTATTATAGGAGCTATCGCAATTGTCATATATTTGCTCTAAAAAAAATGCATGAATTATAGTTCATGGATTTTGCGATTTCTACAAAAAATGGATTTCACATTTTAAAAAAATGCTAAACGCAGAATCGACTATAGATTCGCATTGTGCTCTTAGAATTGATCTATAATAAGTATTATAGGAGCTATCGCAATTGTCATATATTTGCTCTAAAAAAAATGCATGAATTATAGTTCATGGATTTTGCGATTTCTACAAAAAATGGATTTCACATTTAAAAAACATACTAAACGCAGAATCGACCATAAATTCGCATTGTGCTCTCAGAATTGATCTATAATAAGTATTATAGGAGCTATCGCAATTGTCATATATTTGCTCTAAAAAAATGCATTAATTATAGTTCATGGATTTTGCGATTTCTACAAAAAATGGATTTCTCATTTAAATGGCATAATAAACGCAGAATCGACGATAGATTCGCATTGTGCACTTAGATTTGATCTATAATAAGTATTATAGGAGCTATCGCAATTGTCATATATTTGCTCTAAATAAAATGCATGAATTATAGTTCATGGATTTTGCGATTTCTACAAAAAATGGATTTCTCATTTAAAAGGCATAATAAACGCAGAATCGACGATAGATTCGCATTGTGCACTTAGATTTGATCTATAATAAGTATTATAGGAGCTATCGCAATTGTCATATATTTGCTCTAAAAAAAATGCATGAATTATAGATCATGGATTTTGCGATTTCTACAAAAAATGGATTTCACATTTAAAAAACATACTAAACGCAGAATCGACCATAGATTCGCATTGTGCTCTTAGAATTGATCTATAATAAGTATTATAGGAGCTATCGCAATTGTCATATATTTGCTCTAAAAAAATGCATGAATTAGAGTTCATGGATTTTGCGATTTCTACAAAAAATGGATTTCTCATTTAAAAGGCATAATAAACGCAGAATCGACCTTAGATTCGCATTGTGCTCTTAGAATTGATCTATAATACGTTTTATAGGAGCTATCGCCATTGTCATATATTTGCTCTAAAAAAAATGCATGAATTATAGTTCATGGATTTTGCGATTTCTACAAAAAATGGATTTCACATTTAAAAAACATACTAAACGCATAATCGACCATAGATTCGCATTGTGCTCTTAGAATTGATCTATAATAAGTATTATAGGAGCTATCGCAATTGTCATATATTTGCTCTAAAAAAAATGCATGAATTATAGTTCATGGATTTTGCGATTTCTACAAAAAATGGATTTCACATTTAAAAAACATACTAAACGCAGAATCGACCATAGATTCGCATTGTGCTCTTAGAATTGATCTATATTAAGTATTATAGGAGCTATCGCAATTGTCATATATTTGCTCTAAAAAAAATGCATGAATTATAGTTCATGGATTTTGCGATTTCTACAAAAAATGGATTTCTCATTTAAAAGGCATAATAAACGCAGAATCGACCATTGATTCGCATTGTGCACTTAGAATTGATCTATAATAAGTATTATAGGAGCTATCGCAATTGTCATATATTTGCTCTAAAAAAAATGCATGAATTATAGTTCGTGGATTTTGCGATTTCTACAAAAAATTGGATTTCTCATTTAAATGGCATAATTAACGCAGAATCGACCATAGATTTGCATTGTGCTCTTAGATTTGATCTATAATAAGTATTATAGGAGCTATCGCAATTGTCATATATTTGCTCTAAAAAAATGCATGAATTAGAGTTCATGGATTTTGCGATTTCTACAAAAAATGGATTTCTCATTTAAAAGGCATAATAAACGCAGAATCGACCTTAGATTCGCATTGTGCTCTTAGAATTGATCTATAATACGTTTTATAGGAGATATCGCAATTGTCATATATTTGCTCTAAACAAAATGCATGAATTATAGTTCATGGATTTTGCGATTTCTACAAAAAATGGATTTCACATTTAAAAAACATACTAAACGCATAATCGACCATAGATTCGCATTGTGCTCTTAGAATTGATCTATAATAAGTATTATAGGAGCTATCGCAATTGTCATATATTTGCTCTAAAAAAAATGCATGAATTATAGTTCATGGATTTTGCGATTTCTACAAAAAATGGATTTCACATTTAAAAAACATACTAAACGCAGAATCGACCATAGATTCGCATTGTGCTCTTAGAATTGATCTATATTAAGTATTATAGGAGCTATCGCAATTGTCATATATTTGCTCTAAAAAAAATGCATGAATTATAGTTCATGGATTTTGCGATTTCTACAAAAAATGGATTTCTCATTTAAAAGGCATAATAAACGCAGAATCGACCATTGATTCGCATTGTGCACTTAGAATTGATCTATAATAAGTATTATAGGAGCTATCGCAATTGTCATATATTTGCTCTAAAAAAAAATGCATGAATTATAGTTCATGGATTTTGCGATTTCTACAAAAAATGGATTTCACATTTAAAAAACATACTAAACGCATAATCGACCATAGATTCGCATTGTGCTCTTAGAATTGATCTATAATAAGTATTATAGGAGCTATCGCAATTGTCATATATTTGCTCTAAAAAAAATGCATGAATTATAGTTCATGGATTTTGCGATTTCTACAAAAAATGGATTTCACATTTAAAAAACATACTAAACGCAGAATCGACCATAGATTCGCATTGTGCTCTTAGAATTGATCTATATTAAGTATTATAGGAGCTATCGCAATTGTCATATATTTGCTCTAAAAAAAATGCATGAATTATAGTTCATGGATTTTGCGATTTCTACAAAAAATGGATTTCACATTTAAAAAACATACTAAACGCAGAATCGACCATAGATTCGCATTGTGCTCTTAGAATTGATCTATATCAAGTATTATAGGAGCTATCGCAATTGTCATATATTTGCTCTAAAAAAAATGCATGAATTATAGTTCATGGATTTTGCGATTTCTACAAAAAATGGATTTCTCATTTAAAAGGCATAATAAACGCAGAATCGACCATTGATTCGCATTGTGCACTTAGAATTGATCTATAATAAGTATTATAGGAGCTATCGCAATTGTCATATATTTGCTCTAAAAAAAATGCATGAATTATAGTTCATGGATTTTGCGATTTCTACAAAAAATGGATTTCACATTTAAAAAACATACTAAACGCATAATCGACCATAGATTCGCATTGTGCTCTTAGAATTGATCTATAATAAGTATTATAGGAGCTATCGCAATTGTCATATATTTGCTCTAAAAAAAATGCATGAATTATAGTTCATGGATTTTGCGATTTCTACAAAAAATGGATTTCACATTTAAAAAACATACTAAACGCAGAATCGACCATAGATTCGCATTGTGCTCTTAGAATTGATCTATATTAAGTATTATAGGAGCTATCGCAATTGTCATATATTTGCTCTAAAAAAAATGCATGAATTATAGTTCATGGATTTTGCGATTTCTACAAAAAATGGATTTCTCATTTAAAAGGCATAATAAACGCAGAATCGACCATTGATTCGCATTGTGCACTTAGAATTGATCTATAATAAGTATTATAGGAGCTATCGCAATTGTCATATATTTGCTCTAAAAAAAATGCATGAATTATAGTTCATGGATTTTGCGATTTCTACAAAAAATGGATTTCACATTTAAAAAACATACTAAACGCATAATCGACCATAGATTCGCATTGTGCTCTTAGAATTGATCTATAATAAGTATTATAGGAGCTATCGCAATTGTCATATATTTGCTCTAAAAAAAATGCATGAATTATAGTTCATGGATTTTGCGATTTCTACAAAAAATGGATTTCACATTTAAAAAACATACTAAACGCAGAATCGACCATAGATTCGCATTGTGCTCTTAGAATTGATCTATATTAAGTATTATAGGAGCTATCGCAATTGTCATATATTTGCTCTAAAAAAAATGCATGAATTATAGTTCATGGATTTTGCGATTTCTACAAAAAATGGATTTCTCATTTAAAAGCCATAATAAACGCAGAATCGACCATTGATTCGCATTGTGCACTTAGAATTGATCTATAATAAGTATTATAGGAGCTATCGCAATTGTCATATATTTGCTCTAAAAAAAATGCATGAATTATAGTTCGTGGATTTTGCGATTTCTACAAAAAATTGGATTTCTCATTTAAATGGCATAATTAACGCAGAATCGACCATAGATTCGCATTGTGCTCTTAGATTTGATCTATAATAAGTATTATAGGAGCTATCGCAATTGTCATATATTTGCTCTAAAAAAATGCATGAATTAGAGTTCATGGATTTTGCGATTTCTACAAAAAATGGATTTCTCATTTAAAAGGCATAATAAACGCAGAATCGACCTTAGATTCGCATTGTGCTCTTAGAATTGATCTATAATACGTTTTATAGGAGATATCGCAATTGTCATATATTTGCTCTAAACAAAATGCATGAATTATAGTTCATGGATTTTGCGATTTCTACAAAAAATGGATTTCACATTTAAAAAACATACTAAACGCATAATCGACCATAGATTCGCATTGTGCTCTTAGAATTGATCTATAATAAGTATTATAGGAGCTATCGCAATTGTCATATATTTGCTCTAAAAAAAATGCATGAATTATAGTTCATGGATTTTGCGATTTCTACAAAAAATGGATTTCACATTTAAAAAAACATACTAAACGCAGAATCGACCATAGATTCGCATTGTGCTCTTAGAATTGATCTATATTAAGTATTATAGGAGCTATCGCAATTGTCATATATTTGCTCTAAAAAAAATGCATGAATTATAGTTCATGGATTTTGCGATTTCTACAAAAAATGGATTTCTCATTTAAAAGGCATAATAAACGCAGAATCGACCATTGATTCGCATTGTGCACTTAGAATTGATCTATAATAAGCATTATAGGAGCTATCGCAATTGTCATATATTTGCTCTAAAAAAAATGCATGAATTATAGTTCATGGATTTTGCGATTTCTACAAAAAATGGATTTCTCATTAAAAAGGCATAATAAACGCAGAATCGACCATTGATTCGCATTGTGCACTTAGAATTGATCTATAATAAGTATTATAGGAGCTATCGCAATTGTCATATATTTGCTCTAAAAAAAATGCATGAATTATAGTTCATGGATTTTGCGATTTCTACAAAAAATGGATTTCTCATTTAAAAGGCATAATAAACGCAGAATCGACCATTGATTCGCATTGTGCACTTAGAATTGATCTATAATAAGTATTATAGGAGCTATCGCAATTGTCATATATTTGCTCTAAAAAAAAATGCATGAATTATAGTTCATGGATTTTGCGATTTCTACAAAAAATGGATTTCTCATTTAAAAGGCATAATAAACGCAGAATCGACCATTGATTCGCATTGTGCACTTAGAATTGATCTATAATAAGTATTATAGGAGCTATCGCAATTGTCATATATTTGCTCTAAAAAAAATGCATGAATTATAGTTCATGGATTTTGCGATTTCTACAAAAAATGGATTTCTCATTTAAAAGGCATAATAAACGCGGAATCGACCATAGATTCGCATTGTGCTCTTAGAATTGATTTATAATAAGTATTATAAGAGCTATCGCAATTGTCATATATTTGCTCTAAAAAAAAATGCATGAATTATAGTTCATGGATTTTGCGATTTCTACAAAAAATGGATTTCACATATAAAAAACATACTAAACGCAGAATCGACCATAGATTCGCATTGTGCTCTTAGAATTGATCTATATTAAGTATTATAGGAGCTATCGCAATTGTCATATATTTGCTCTAAAAAAAATGCATGAATTATAGTTCATGGATTTTGCGATTTCTACAAAAAATGGATTTCTCATTTAAAAGGCATAATAAACGCAGAATCGACCATTGATTCGCATTGTGCACTTAGAATTGATCTATAATAAGTATTATAGGAGCTATCGCAATTGTCATATATTTGCTCTAAAAAAAATGCATGAATTATAGTTCATGGATTTTGCGATTTCTACAAAAAATGGATTTCTCATTTAAAAGGCATAATAAACGCAGAATCGACCATTGATTCGCATTGTGCACTTAGAATTGATCTATAATAAGTATTATAGGAGCTATCGCAATTGTCATATATTTGCTCTAAAAATAATGCATGAATTATAGTTCATGGATTTTGCGATTTCTACAAAAAATGGATTTCTCATTTAAAAGGCATAATAAACGCAGAATCGACCATTGATTCTTATTGTGCACTTAGAATTGATCTATAATAAGTATTATAGGAGCTATCGCAATTGTCATAGATTTGCTCTAAAAAAAATGCATGAATTATAGTTCATGGATTTTGCGATTTCTACAAAAAATGGATTTCTCATTTAAAAGGCATAATAAACGCGGAATCGACCATAGATTCGCATTGTGCTCTTAGAATTGATTTATAATAAGTATTATAAGAGCTATCGCAATTGTCATATATTTGCTCTAAAAAAAAATGCATGAATTATAGTTCATGGATTTTGCGATTTCTACAAAAAATGGATTTCACATATAAAAGGCATAATAAACGCGGAATCGACCATAGATTCGCATTGTGCTCTTAGAATTGATTTATAATAAGTATTATAAGAGCTATCGCAATTGTCATATATTTGCTCTAAAAAAAAATGCATGAATTATAGTTCATGGATTTTGCGATTTCTACAAAAAATGGATTTCTCATTTAAAAAGCATAAAAAACGCAGAATCGACCATAGATTCGCATTGTGCTCTTAGAATTGATCTATAATAAGTATTATAGGAGCTATGGCAATACTCATATATTTGCTCTAAAAAAATGCATGAATTATAGTTCATGGATTTTGCGATTTCTACAAAAAATGGATTTCTCATTTAAAAAGCATAATAAACGCGGAATCGACCATAGATTCGCAATGTGCACTTAGATTTGATCTATAATAAGTATTATAGGAGCTATCGCAATTGTCATATATTTGCTCTAAAAAAATGCATGAATTATAGTTCATGGATTTTGCGATTTCTACAAAAAATGGATTTCTCATTTAAAAAGCATAATAAACGCAGAATCTACCATAGATTTGCATTGTGCTCTTAGAATTGATCTTAAATAAGTATTATAGGGCTTGGTGTCACGACCTATGCTAACACTATGTAAGACGACCTTACTATAAGACATTGACTGGTCACAGGCCCGAGGCAGGGGGCTTAGTGTCACGACCTATGCTAACACTATGTAAGACGACCTTACTATAAGACATTGACTGGTCACAGGCCCGAGGCAGGGGGCTTGGTGTCACGACCTATGCTAACACTATGTAAGACAACCTTACTATAAGACATTGACTGGTCACAGGCCCGAGGCAGGGGGCTTGGTGTCACGACCTATGCTAACACTATGTAAGACGACCTTACTATAAGACATTGACTGGTCACAGGCCCGAGGCAGGGGGCTTGGTGTCACGACCTATGCTAACACTATGTAAGACAACCTTACTATAAGACATTGACTGGTCACAGGCCCGAGGCAGGGGGCTTGGTGTCACGACCTATGCTAACACTATGTAAGACGACCTTACTATAAGACATTGACTGGTCACAGGCCCGAGGCAGGGGGCTTGGTGTCACGACCTATGCTAACACTATGTAAGACAACCTTACTATAAGACATTGACTGGTATCAGGCCCGAGGCAGGGGGCTTGGTGTCACGACCTATGATAACACTATGAAAGACGACCTTACTATAAGACATTGACTGGTCACAGGCCCGAGGCAGGGGGCCTGGTGTCACGACCTATGCTAACACTATGTAAGACGACCTTATTATAAGACATTGACTGGTCACAGGCCCGAGGCAGGGGCTTGGTGTCACGACCTATGCTAACACTATGTAAGACAACCTTACTATAAGACATTGACTGGTCACAGGCCCGAGGCAGGGGGCTTGGTGTCACGACCTATGCTAACACTATGTAAGAAAACCTTACTATAAGACATTGACTGGTCACAGGCCCTAGGCAGGGGGCTTGGTGTCACGACCTATGCTAACACTATGTAAGACAACCTTACTATAAGACATTGACTGGTCACAGGCCCGAGGCAGGGGGCTTGGTGTCACGATCTATGCTAGCACTATGTAAGACGACCTTACTATAAGACATTGACTGGTCACAGGCCCAAGGCAAGGGGCTTGGTGTCACGACCTATGCTAACAGTATGTAAGACGAACTTACTATAAGACATTGACTGGTCACAGGCCCAGAGGCAGGGGGCTTGGTGTCACGACCTATGCTAACACTATGTAAGACGACTTTACTATAAGACATTGACTGGTCACAGGCCCGAGGCAAGGGGCTTGGTGTCACGACCTATGCTAGCACTATGTAAGACGACCTTACTATAAGACATTGACTGGTCACAGGCCCGAGGCAGGGGGCTTGGTGTCACGACCTATGCTAGCACTATGTAAGACGACCTTACTATAAGGCATTGACTGGCCACAGGCCCGAGGCAGGGGGCTTGGTGTCACGACCTATGCTAGCACTATGTAAGACGACCTTACTATAAGGCATTGACTGGCCACAGGCCCGAGGCAGGGGGCTTGGTGTCACGACCTATGCTAACACTATGTAAGACGAACTTACTATAAGACATTGACTGGTCACAGGCCCGAGGCAGGGGGCTTGGTGTCACGACCTATGCTAACACTATGTAAGACGAACATACTATAAGACATTGACTGGTCACAGGCCCGAGGCAGGGGGCTTGGTGTCACGACCTATGCTAACACTATGTAAGACGACTTTATTATAAGACATTGACTGGTCACAGGCCCGAGGCAGGGGGCTTGGTGTCACGACCTATGCTAACACTATGTAAGACGACCTTACTATAAGACATTGACTGGTCACAGGCCCGAGGCAGGGGGCTTGGTGTCACGACCTATGCTAACACTATGTAAGACGACCTTACTATAAGACATTGACTGGTCACAGGCCCGAGGCAGGGGGCTTGGTGTCACGACCTATGCTAACACTATGTAAGACGACCTTACTATAAGACATTGACTGGTCACAGGCCCGAGGCAGGGGGCTTGGTGTCACGACCTATGCTAACACTATGTAAGACGAACATACTATAAGACATTGACTGGTCACAGGCCCGAGGCAGGGGGCTTGGTGTCACGACCTATGCTAACACTATGTAAGACAACCTTACTATAAGACATTGACTGGTCACAGGCCCGAGGCAGGGGGCTTGGTGTCACGACCTATGCTAACACTATGTAAGACAACCTTACTGTAAGACATTGACTGGTCACAGGCCCGAGGCAGAGGGCTTGGTGTCACGACCTATGCTAGCACTATGTAAGACGACCTTACTATAAGACATTGACTGGTCACAGGCTCGAGGCAGGGGGCTTGGTGTCACGACCTATGCTAACACTATGTAAGACAACCTTACTATAAGACATTGACTGGTCACAGGCCCGAGGCAGGGGGCTTGGTGTCACGACCTATGCTAACACTATGTAAGACAACCTTACTATAAGACATTGACTGGTCACAGGCCCGAGGCAGGGGGCTTGGTGTCACGACCTATGCTAACACTATGTAAGACAACCTTACTATAAGACATTGACTGGTCACAGGCCCGAGGCAGAGGGCTTGGTGTCACGACCTATGCTAGCACTATGTAAGACGACCTTACTATAAGACATTGACTGGTCACAGGAACGAGGCAGGGGGCTTGGTGTCACGACCTATGCTAACACTATGTAAGACGACCTTACTATAAGACATTGACTGGTCACAGGAACGAGGCAGGGGGCTTGGTGTCACGACCTATGCTAACACTATGTAAGACAACCTTACTATAAGACATTGACTGGTCACAGGCCCGAGGCAGGGGGCTTGGTGTCACGACCTATGCTAACACTATGTAACACGACCTTACTATAAGACATTGACTGGTCACAGGCCCGAGGCGGGAGGCTTGGTGTCACGACCTATGCTAGCACTATGTAAGACGAACTTACTATAAGACATTGACTGGTCACAGGCCCGAGGCGGGAGGCTTGGTGTCACGATCTATGCTAACACTATGTAAGACAACCTTACTATAAGACATTGACTGGTCACAGGCCCGAGGCAGGGGGCTTGGTGTCACGACCTATGCTAACACTATGTAAGACGACCTTACTATAAGACATTGACTGGTCACAGGCCCGAGGTGGGAGGCTTGGTGTCACGACCTATGCTAACACTATGTAAGACAACCTTACTATAAGACATTGACTGGCCACAGGCCCGAGGCAGGGGGCTTGGTGTCACGACCTATGCTAACACTATGTAAGACAACCTTACTATAAGACATTGACTGGCCACAGGCCCGAGGCAGGGGGCTTGGTGTCACGACCTATGCTAACACTATGTAAGACAACCTTACTATAAGACATTGACTGGTCACAGGCCCGAGGCAGGGGGCTTGGTGTCACGACCTATGCTAACACTATGTAAGACAACCTTACTATAAGACATTGACTGGTCACAGGCCCGAGGCAGGGGGCTTGGTGTCACGACCTATGCTAACACTATGTAAGACGACCTTACTATAAGACATTGACTGGTCACAGGCCCGAGGCAGGGGGCTTGGTGTCACGACCTATGCTAGCACTATGTAAGACGACCTTACTATAAGACATTGACTGGCCACAGGCCCGAGGCAGGGGGCTTGGTGTCACGACCTATGCTAACACTATGTAAGACGACCTTACTATAAGACATTGACTGGTCACAGGCCCGAGGCGGGAGGCTTGGTGTCACGACCTATGCTAACACTATGTAAGACGACCTTACTATAAGACATTGACTGGTCACAGGCCCGAGGCGGGAGGCTTGGTGTCACGACCTATGCTAACACTATGTAAGACAACCTTACTATAAGACATTGACTGGTCACAGGCCCGAGGCGGGAGGCTTGGTGTCACGACCTATGCTAACACTATGTAAGACAACCTTACTATAAGGCATTGACTGGTCACAGGCCCGAGGCAGGGGGCTTGGTGTCACGACCTATGCTAACACTATGTAAGACGACCTTACTATAAGGCATTGACTGGTCACAGGAACGAGGCAGGGGGCTTGGTGTCACGACCTATGCTAACACTATGTAAGACGACCTTACTATAAGGCATTGACTGGTCACAGGCCCGAGGCAGGGGGCTTGGTGTCACGACCTATGCTAACACTATGTAAGACGACCTTACTATAAGGCATTGACTGGTCACAGGCCCGAGGCAGGGGGCTTGGTGTCACGACCTATGCTAACACTATGTAAGACGACCTTACTATAAGGCATTGACTGGTCACAGGCCCGAGGCAGGGGGCTTGGTGTCACGACCTATGCTAACACTATGTAAGACAACCTTACTATAAGGCATTGACTGGCCACAGGAACGAGGCAGGGGGCTTGGTGTCACGACCTATGCTAACACTATGTAAGACGACCTTACTATAAGGCATTGACTGGTCACAGGCCTGAGGCGGGAGGCTTGGTGTCACGACCTATGCTAACACTATGTAAGACAACCTTACTATAAGACATTGACTGGTCACAGGCCCGAGGCGGGAGGCTTGGTGTCACGACCTATGCTAACACTATGTAAGACAACCTTACTATAAGACATTGACTGGTCACAGGCCCGAGGCAGGGGGCTTGGTGTCACGACCTATGCTAACACTATGTAAGACAACCTTACTATAAGACATTGACTGGTCACAGGTCCGAGGCGGGAGGCTTGGTGTCACGACCTATGCTAGCACTATGTAAGACGACCTTACTATAAGACATTGACTGGTCACAGGCCCGAGGCGGGAGGCTTGGGGTCACGACCTATGCTAACACTATGTAAGACGACCTTACTATAAGACATTGACTGGTCACAGGCCCGAGGCGGGAGGCTTGGTGTCACGACCTATGCTAGCACTATGTAAGACGACCTTACTATAAGACATTGACTGGTCACAGGCCCGAGGCAGGGGGCTTGGTGTCACGACCTATGCTAACACTATGTAAGACGACCTTACTATAAGGCATTGACTGGTCACAGGCCCGAGGCAGGCGGCTTGGTGTCACGACCTATGCTAACACTATGTAAGACAAACTTACTATAAGACATTGACTGGTCACAGGCCCGAGGCAGGGGGCTTGGTGTCACGACCTATGCTAACACTATGTAAGACGACCTTACTATAAGACATTGACTGGTCACAGGCCCGAGGCAGGGGGCTTGGTGTCACGACCTATGCTAACACTATGTAAGACGACCTTACTATAAGGCATTGACTGGTCACAGGCCCGAGGCAGGGGGCTTGGTGTCACGACCTATGCTAACACTATGTAAGACGACCTTACTATAAGACATTGACTGGTCACAGGCCCGAGGCAGGGGGCTTGGTGTCACGACCTATGCTAACACTATGTAAGACGACCTTACTATAAGACATTGACTGGTCACAGGCCCGAGGCAGGGGGCTTGGTGTCACGACCTATGCTAACACTATGTAAGACGACCTTACTATAAGGCATTGACTGGTCACAGGACCGAGGCAGGCGGCTTGGTGTCACGACCTATGCTAACACTATGTAAGACAACCTTACTATAAGACATTGACTGGTCACAGGCCCGAGGCGGGAGGCTTGGTGTCACGACCTATGCTAACACTATGTAAGACAACCTTACTATAAGTTATTGACTGGTCACAGGCCCGAGGCAGGGGGCTTGGTGTCACGACCTATGCTAGCACTATGTAAGACGACCTTACTATAAGACATTGACTGGTCACAGGCCTGAGGCTGGAGGCTTGGTGTCACGACCTATGCTAACACTATGTAAGACAAACATACTATAAGACATTGACTGGTCACAGGCCCGAGGCGGGAGGCTTGGTGTCACGACCTATGCTAACACTATGTAAGACGACCTTACTATAAGGCATTGACTGGCCACAGGAACGAGGCAGGGGGCTTGGTGTCACGACCTATGCTAACACTATGTAAGACGACCTTACTATAAGGCATTGACTGGCCACAGGAACGAGGCAGGGGGCTTGGTGTCACGACCTATGCTAACACTATGTAAGACGACCTTACTATAAGGCATTGACTGGCCACAGGAACGAGGCAGGGGGCTTGGTGTCACGACCTATGCTAACACTATGTAAGACGACCTTACTATAAGGCATTGACTGGCCACAGGAACGAGGCAGGGGGCTTGGTGTCACGACCTATGCTAACACTATGTAAGACGACCTTACTATAAGGCATTGACTGGCCACAGGAACGAGGCAGGGGGCTTGGTGTCACGACCTATGCTAACACTATGTAAGACGACCTTACTATAAGGCATTGACTGGCCACAGGAACGAGGCAGGGGGCTTGGTGTCACGACCTATGCTAACACTATGTAAGACGACCTTACTATAAGGCATTGACTGGTCACAGGCCCGAGGCAGGCGGCTTGGTGTCACGACCTATGCTAACACTATGTAAGACAACCTTACTATAAGGCATTGACTGGTCACAGGCCCGAGGCAGGGGGCTTGGTGTCACGACCTATGCTAACACTATGTAAGACGACCTTACTATAAGACATTGACTGGTCACAGGCCCGAGGCAGGCGGCTTGGTGTCACGACCTATGCCAACACTATGTAAGACAACCTTACTATAAGGCATTGACTGGTCACAGGCCCGAGGCAGGGGGCTTGGTGTCACGACCTATGCTAACACTATGTAAGACAACCTTACTATAAGGCATTGACTGGTCACAGGCCCGAGGCAGGGGGCTTGGTGTCACGACCTATGCTAACACTATGTAAGACGACCTTACTATAAGGCATTGACTGGTCACAGGCCCGAGGCAGGGGGCTTGGTGTCACGACCTATGCTAACACTATGTAAGACGACCTTACTATAAGGCATTGACTGGTCACAGGAACGAGGCAGGGGGCTTGGTGTCACGACCTATGCTAACACTATGTAAGACGACCTTACTATAAGGCATTGACTGGTCACAGGCCCGAGGCAGGGGGCTTGGTGTCACGACCTATGCTAACACTATGTAAGACGACCTTACTATAAGGCATTGACTGGTCACAGGCCCGAGGCAGGGGGCTTGGTGTCACGACCTATGCTAACACTATGTAAGACGACCTTACTATAAGGCATTGACTGGTCACAGGCCCGAGGCAGGGGGCTTGGTGTCACGACCTATGCTAACACTATGTAAGACAACCTTACTATAAGGCATTGACTGGCCACAGGAACGAGGCAGGGGGCTTGGTGTCACGACCTATGCTAACACTATGTAAGACGACCTTACTATAAGGCATTGACTGGTCACAGGCCTGAGGCGGGAGGCTTGGTGTCACGACCTATGCTAACACTATGTAAGACAACCTTACTATAAGACATTGACTGGTCACAGGCCCGAGGCGGGAGGCTTGGTGTCACGACCTATGCTAACACTATGTAAGACAACCTTACTATAAGACATTGACTGGTCACAGGCCCGAGGCAGGGGGCTTGGTGTCACGACCTATGCTAACACTATGTAAGACAACCTTACTATAAGACATTGACTGGTCACAGGTCCGAGGCGGGAGGCTTGGTGTCACGACCTATGCTAGCACTATGTAAGACGACCTTACTATAAGACATTGACTGGTCACAGGCCCGAGGCGGGAGGCTTGGGGTCACGACCTATGCTAACACTATGTAAGACGACCTTACTATAAGACATTGACTGGTCACAGGCCCGAGGCGGGAGGCTTGGTGTCACGACCTATGCTAGCACTATGTAAGACGACCTTACTATAAGACATTGACTGGTCACAGGCCCGAGGCAGGGGGCTTGGTGTCACGACCTATGCTAACACTATGTAAGACGACCTTACTATAAGGCATTGACTGGTCACAGGCCCGAGGCAGGCGGCTTGGTGTCACGACCTATGCTAACACTATGTAAGACAAACTTACTATAAGACATTGACTGGTCACAGGCCCGAGGCAGGGGGCTTGGTGTCACGACCTATGCTAACACTATGTAAGACGACCTTACTATAAGACATTGACTGGTCACAGGCCCGAGGCAGGGGGCTTGGTGTCACGACCTATGCTAACACTATGTAAGACGACCTTACTATAAGGCATTGACTGGTCACAGGCCCGAGGCAGGGGGCTTGGTGTCACGACCTATGCTAACACTATGTAAGACGACCTTACTATAAGACATTGACTGGTCACAGGCCCGAGGCAGGGGGCTTGGTGTCACGACCTATGCTAACACTATGTAAGACGACCTTACTATAAGACATTGACTGGTCACAGGCCCGAGGCAGGGGGCTTGGTGTCACGACCTATGCTAACACTATGTAAGACGACCTTACTATAAGGCATTGACTGGTCACAGGACCGAGGCAGGCGGCTTGGTGTCACGACCTATGCTAACACTATGTAAGACAACCTTACTATAAGACATTGACTGGTCACAGGCCCGAGGCGGGAGGCTTGGTGTCACGACCTATGCTAACACTATGTAAGACAACCTTACTATAAGTTATTGACTGGTCACAGGCCCGAGGCAGGGGGCTTGGTGTCACGACCTATGCTAGCACTATGTAAGACGACCTTACTATAAGACATTGACTGGTCACAGGCCTGAGGCTGGAGGCTTGGTGTCACGACCTATGCTAACACTATGTAAGACAAACATACTATAAGACATTGACTGGTCACAGGCCCGAGGCGGGAGGCTTGGTGTCACGACCTATGCTAACACTATGTAAGACGACCTTACTATAAGGCATTGACTGGCCACAGGAACGAGGCAGGGGGCTTGGTGTCACGACCTATGCTAACACTATGTAAGACGACCTTACTATAAGGCATTGACTGGCCACAGGAACGAGGCAGGGGGCTTGGTGTCACGACCTATGCTAACACTATGTAAGACGACCTTACTATAAGGCATTGACTGGCCACAGGAACGAGGCAGGGGGCTTGGTGTCACGACCTATGCTAACACTATGTAAGACGACCTTACTATAAGGCATTGACTGGCCACAGGAACGAGGCAGGGGGCTTGGTGTCACGACCTATGCTAACACTATGTAAGACGACCTTACTATAAGGCATTGACTGGCCACAGGAACGAGGCAGGGGGCTTGGTGTCACGACCTATGCTAACACTATGTAAGACGACCTTACTATAAGGCATTCACTGGCCACAGGAACGAGGCAGGGGGCTTGGTGTCACGACCTATGCTAACACTATGTAAGACGACCTTACTATAAGGCATTGACTGGTCACAGGCCCGAGGCAGGCGGCTTGGTGTCACGACCTATGCTAACACTATGTAAGACAACCTTACTATAAGGCATTGACTGGTCACAGGCCCGAGGCAGGGGGCTTGGTGTCACGACCTATGCTAACACTATGTAAGACGACCTTACTATAAGACATTGACTGGTCACAGGCCCGAGGCAGGCGGCTTGGTGTCACGACCTATGCCAACACTATGTAAGACAACCTTACTATAAGGCATTGACTGGTCACAGGCCCGAGGCAGGGGGCTTGGTGTCACGACCTATGCTAACACTATGTAAGACAACCTTACTATAAGGCATTGACTGGTCACAGGCCCGAGGCAGGGGGCTTGGTGTCACGACCTATGCTAACACTATGTAAGACGACCTTACTATAAGGCATTGACTGGTCACAGGCCCGAGGCAGGCGGCTTGGTGTCACGACCTATGCTAGCACTATGTAAGACGACCTTACTATAAGGCATTGACTGGTCACAGGCCCGAGGCAGGCGGCTTGGTGTCACGACCTATGCTAACACTATGTAAGACAACCTTACTATAAGGCATTGACTGGTCACAGGCCCGAGGCAGGGGGCTTGGTGTCACGACCTATGCTAACACTATGTAAGACGACCTTACTATAAGACATTGACTGGTCACAGGCCCGAGGCAGGCGGCTTGGTGTCACGACCTATGCTAACACTATGTAAGACAACCTTACTATAAGGCATTGACTGGTCACAGGCCCGAGGCAGGGGGCTTGGTGTCACGACCTATGCTAACAAAATGTAAGACAACCTTACTATAAGGCATTGACTGGTCACAGGCCCGAGGCAGGCGGCTTGGTGTCACGACCTATGCTAACACTATGTAAGACAACCTTACTATAAGGCATTGACTGGTCACAGGCCCGAGGCAGGGGGCTTGGTGTCACGACCTATGCTAACACTATGTAAGACGACCTTACTATAAGACATTGACTGGTCACAGGCCCGAGGCAGGCGGCTTGGTGTCACGACCTATGCTAACACTATGTAAGACAACCTTACTATAAGACATTGACTGGCCACAGGCCCGAGGCAGGGGGCTTGGTGTCACGACCTATGCTAACACTATGTAAGACAACCTTACTATAAGGCATTGACTGGTCACAGGCCCGAGGCTGGAGGCTTGGTGTCACGACCTATGCTAGCACTATGTAAGACGACCTTACTATAAGGCATTGACTGGTCACAGGCCCGAGGCAGGCGGCTTGGTGTCACGATCTATGCTAACACTATGTAAGACGACCTTACTATAAGGCATTGACTGGTCACAGGCCCGAGGCGGGAGGCTTGGTGTCACGACCTATGCTAACACTATGTAAGACGACCTTACTATAAGGCATTGACTGGTCACAGGCCCGAGGCAGGGGGCTTGGTGTCACGACCTATGCTAACACTATGTAAGACGACCTTACTATAAGACATTGACTGGTCACAGGCCCGAGGCGGGAGGCTTGGTGTCACGACCTATGCTAACACTATGTAAGACGACCTTACTATAAGACATTGACTGGTCACAGGCCCGAGGCAGGGGGCTTGGTGTCACGATCTATGGTAACACTATGTAAGACAACCTTACTATAAGACATGGAATGGTCACAGGCCCAGAGGCAGGGGGCTTGGTGTCACGATCTATGGTAACACTATGTAAGACAACCTTACTATAAGACATGGAATGGTCACAGGCCCAGAGGCAGGGGGCTTGGTGTCACGACCTATGCTAACACTATGTAAGACAACCTTACTATAAGACATTGACTGGTCACAGGCCCGAGGCAGGGGGCTTGGTGTCACGATCTATGGTAACACTATGTAAGACAACCTTACTATAAGACATGGAATGGTCACAGGCCCAGAGGCAGGGGGCTTGGTGTCACGACCTATGCTAACACTATGTAAGACAACCTTACTATAAGACATTGACTGGTCACAGGCCCGAGGCGGGAGGCTTGGTGTCACGACCTATGCTAACACTATGTAAGACGACCTTACTATAAGACATTGACTGGTCACAGGCCCGAGGCAGGGGGCTTGGTGTCACCACCTATGCTAACACTATGTAGGACGACCTTACTATAAGACATTGACTGGTCACAGGCCCGAGGCGGGAGGCTTGGTGTCACGACCTATGCTAACACTATGTAAGACGACCTTACTATAAGACATTGACTGGTCACAGGCCCGAGGCAGGGGGCTTGGTGTCACGACCTATGCTAACACTATGTAAGACGACCTTACTATAAGGCATTGACTGGTCACAGGCCCGAGGCGGGAGGCTTGGTGTCACGACCTATGCTAACACTATGTAAGACGACCTTACTATAAGACATTGACTGGTCACAGGCCCGAGGCGGGGGGCTTGGTGTCACGACCTATGCTAACACTATGTAAGACGACCTTACTATAGGACATTGACTGGCCACAGGCCCGAGGCGGGAGGCTTGGTGTCACGACCTATGCTAACACTATGTAAGACGACCTTACTATAAGGCATTGACTGGTCACAGGCCCGAGGCGGGAGGCTTGGTGTCACGACCTATGCTAGCACTATGTAAGACAACCTTACTATAAGACATTGACTTGTCACAGGCCCGAGGCAGGGGGCTTGGTGTCACGACCTATGCTAACACTATGTAAGACGACCTTACTATAAGACATTGACTGGCCACAGGCCCGAGGCGGGAGGCTTGGTGTCACGACCTATGCTAACACTATGTAAGACGACCTTACTATAGGACATTGACTGGTCACAGGCCCGAGGCGGGGGGCTTGGTGTCACGACCTATGCTAACACTATGTAAGACGACCTTACTATAAGACATTGACTGGTCACAGGCCCGAGGCGGGAGGCTTGGTGTCACGACCTATGCTAACACTATGTAAGACGACCTTACTATAAGACATTGACTTGTCACAGGCCCGAGGCAGGGGGCTTGGTGTCACGACCTATGCTAACACTATGTAAGACGACCTTACTATAAGACATTGACTTGTCACAGGCCCGAGGCGGGAGGCTTGGTGTCACGACCTATGCTAACACTATGTAAGACGACCTTACTATAAGGCATTGACTGGTCACAGGCCCGAGGCGGGAGGCTTGGTGTCACGACCTATGCTAACACTATGTAAGACGACCTTACTATAAGACATTGACTGGTCACAGGCCCGAGGCAGGGGGCTTGGTGTCACGACCTATGCTAACACTATGTAAGACGACCTTACTATAAGGCATTGACTGGTCACAGGCCCGAGGCGGGAGGCTTGGTGTCACGACCTATGCTAACACTATGTAAGACGACCTTACTATAAGGCATTGACTGGTTACAGGCCCGAGGCAGGGGGCTTGGTGTCACGACCTATGCTAACACTATGTAAGACGACCTTACTATAAGACATTGACTTGTCACAGGCCCGAGGCGGGAGGCTTGGTGTCACGACCTATGCTAACACTATGTAAGACGACCTTACTATAAGACATTGACTGGTCACAGGCCCGAGGCAGGGGGCTTGGTGTCACGACCTATGCTAACACTATGTAAGACGACCTTACTATAAGACATTGACTGGTCACAGGCCCGAGGCAGGGGGCTTGGTGTCACGACCTATGCTAGCACTATGTAAGACGACCTTACTATAAGACATTGACTGGTCACAGGCCCGAGGCAGGGGGCTTGGTGTCACGACCTATGCTAACACTATGTAAGACGACCTTACTATAAGACATTGACTGGTCATAGGCCCGAGGCAGGGGGCTTGGTGTCACGATCTATGGTAACACTATGTAAGACAACCTTACTATAAGACATGGAATGGTCACAGGCCCAGAGGCAGGGGGCTTGGTGTCACGACCTATGCTAACACTATGTAAGACAACCTTACTATAAGACATTGACTGGTCACAGGCCCGAGGCAGGGGGCTTGGTTTCACGACCTATGCTAACACTATGTAAGACGACCTTACTATAAGACATTGACTGGTCACAGGCCCGAGGCAGGGGGCTTGGTGTCACGATCTATGGTAACACTATGTAAGACAACCTTACTATAAGACATGGAATGGACACAGGCCCAGAGGCAGGGGGCTTGGTGTCACGACCTATGCTAACACTATGTAAGACAACCTTACTATAAGACATTGACTGGTCACAGACCCGAGGCGGGAGGCTTGGTGTCACGACCTATGCTAACACTATGTAAGACGACCTTACTATAAGACATTGACTCGTCACAGGCCCGAGGCAGGGGGCTTGGTGTCACGACCTATGCTAACACTATGTAAGACGACCTTACTATAAGGCATTGACTGGTCACAGGCCCGAGGCGGGAGGCTTGGTGTCACGACCTATGCTAACACTATGTAAGACGACCTTACTATAAGACATTGACTGGTCACAGGCCCGAGGCAGGGGGCTTGGTGTCACGATCTATGGTAACACTATGTAAGACAACCTTACTATAAGACATTGACTGGTCACAGGCCCGAGGCAGGGGGCTTGGTGTCACGACCTATGCTAACACTATGTAAGACGACCTTACTATAAGGCATTGACTGGTCACAGGCCCGAGGCAGGGGGCTTGGTGTCACGACCTATGCTAACACTATGTAAGACAACCTTACTATAAGACATTGACTGGTCACAGGCCCGAGGCAGGGGGCTTGGTGTCACGACCTATGCTAACACTATGTAAGACAACCTTACTATAAGGCATTGACTGGTCACAGGCCCGAGGCAGGGGGCTTGGTGTCACGATCTATGGTAACACTATGTAAGACAACCTTACTATAAGACATTGACTGGTCACAGGCCCGAGGCAGGGGGCTTGGTGTCACGATCTATGGTAACACTATGTAAGACAACCTTACTATAAGGCATTGACTGGTCACAGGCCCGAGGCAGGGGGCTTGGTGTCACGATCTATGGTAACACTATGTAAGACAACCTTACTATAAGGCATTGACTGGTCACAGGCCCGAGGCAGGGGGCTTGGTGTCACGATCTATGGTAACACTATGTAAGACAACCTTACTATAAGGCATTGACTGGTCACAGGCCCGAGGCAGGGGGCTTGGTGTCACGATCTATGGTAACACTATGTAAGACAACCTTACTATAAGGCATTGACTGGTCACAGGCCCGAGGCAGGGGGCTTGGTGTCACGACCTATGCTAACACTATGTAAGACGACCTTACTATAAGGCATTGACTGGTCACAGGCCCGAGGCAGGGGGCTTGGTGTCACGATCTATGGTAACACTATGTAAGACAACCTTACTATAAGACATTGACTGGTCACAGGCCCGAGGCAGGGGGCTTGGTGTCACGACCTATGCTAACACTATGTAAGACGACCTTACTATAAGACATTGACTGGTCACAGACCCGAGGCGGGAGGCTTGGTGTCACGACCTATGCTAACACTATGTAAGACGACCTTACTATAAGGCATTGACTGGTCACAGGCCCGAGGCAGGGGGCTTGGTGTCACGACCTATGCTAACACTATGTAAGACGACCTAATTATAAGACATTGACTGGTCACAGGCCCGAGGCAGGGGGCTTGGTGTCACGACCTATGCTAGCACTATGTAAGACGACCTTATTATAAGACATTGACTGGTCACAGGCCCGAGGCAGGGGGCTTGGTGTCACGACCTATGCTAGCACTATGTAAGACGACCTTATTATAAGACATTGACTGGTCACAGGCCCGAGGCAGGGGGCTTGGCGTCACGATCTATGCTAACACTATGTAAGACGACCTTACTATAAGACATTGACTGGTCACAGGCCCGAGGCAGGGGGCTTGGTGTCACGACCTATGCTAACACTATGTAAGACAACCTTACTATAAGACATTGACTGGCCACAGGCCCGAGGCAGGGGGCTTGGTGTCACGACCTATGCTAACACTATGTAAGACGACCTTACTATAAGACATTGACTGGTCACAGGCCCGAGGCAGGCGGCTTGGTGTCACGACCTATGCTAACACTATGTAAGACGACCTTACTATAAGACATTGACTGGTCACAGGCCCGAGGCAGGCGGCTTGGTGTCACGACCTATGCTAGCACTATGTAAGACGACCTTACTATAAGGCATTGACTGGTCACAGGTCCGAGGCGGGAGGCTTGGTGTCACGACCTATGCTAGCACTATGTAAGACGAACATACTATAAGACATTGACTGGTCACAGGCCCGAGGCAGGGGGCTTGGTGTCACGACCTATGCTAACACTATGTAAGACGACCTTACTATAAGACATTGACTGGTCACAGGCCCGAGGCAGGGGGCTTGGTGTCACGACCTATGCTAACACTATGTAAGACGACCTTACTATAAGACATTGACTGGTCACAGGCCCGAGGCAGGCGGCTTGGTGTCACGACCTATGCTAACACTATGTAAGACGAACATACTATAAGACATTGACTGGCCACAGGCCCGAGGCGGGAGGCTTGGTGTCACGACCTATGCTAACACTATGTAAGACAACCTTACTATAAGACATTGACTGGTCACAGGCCCGAGGCAGGCGGCTTGGTGTCACGACCTATGCTAACACTATGTAAGACAACCTTACTATAAGACATTGACTGGTCACAGGTCCGAGGCGGGAGGCTTGGTGTCACGACCTATGCTAACACTATGTAAGACAAACTTACTATAAGACATTGACTGGTCACAGGCCCGAGGCAGGCGGCTTGGTGTCACGACCTATGCTAGCACTATGTAAGACGACCTTACTATAAGGCATTGACTGGTCACAGGTCCGAGGCGGGAGGCTTGGTGTCACGACCTATGCTAACACTATGTAAGACGACCTTACTATAAGACATTGACTGGTCACAGGCCCGAGGCAGGGGGCTTGGTGTCACGACCTATGCTAACACTACGTAAGACGACCTTACTATAAGACATTGACTGGTCACAGGCCCGAGGCGGGAGGCTTGGTGTCCACGACCTATGCTAACACTATGTAAGACGACCTTACTATAAGACATTGACTGGTCACAGGCCCGAGGCGGGAGGCTTGGTGTCCACGACCTATGCTAACACTATGTAAGACGACCTTACTATAAGACATTGACTGGTCACAGGCCGGAGGCGGGAGGCTTGGTGTCACGACCTATGCTAACACTATGTAAGACGACCTTACTATAAGACATTGACTGGTCACAGGTCCGAGGCGGGAGGCTTGGTGTCCACGACCTATGCTAACACTATGTAAGACGACCTTACTATAAGACATTGACTGGTCACAGGCCCGAGGCGGGAGGCTTGGTGTCCACGACCTATGCTAACACTATGTAAGACGACCTTACTATAAGACATTGACTGGTCACAGGCCCGAGGCGGGAGGCTTGGTGTCACGACCTATGCTAACACTATGTAAGACGACCTTACTATAAGACATTGACTGGTCACAGGTCCGAGGCGGGAGGCTTGGTGTCCACGACCTATGCTAACACTATGTAAGACGACCTTACTATAAGACATTGACTGGTCACAGGCCGGAGGCAGGGGGCTTGGTGTCACGACCTATGCTAACACTATGTAAGACGACCTTACTATAAGACATTGACTGGTCACAGGCCCGAGGCGGGAGGCTTGGTGTCACGACCTATGCTAACACTATGTAAGACAACCTTACTATAAGACATTGACTGGTCACAGGCCCGAGGCGGGAGGCTTGGTGTCACGACCTATGCTAACACTATGTAAGACGACCTTACTATAAGACATTGACTGGTCACAGGCCCGAGGCAGGGGGCTTGGTGTCACGACCTATGCTAACACTATCTAAGACGACCTTACTATAAGACATTGACTGGTCACAGGCCCGAGGCGGGAGGCTTGGTGTCACGACCTATGCTAACACTATGTAAGACGACCTTACTATAAGACATTGACTGGTCACAGGCCCGAGGCAGGGGGCTTGGTGTCACGACCTATGCTAACACTATGTAAGACGACCTTACTATAAGACATTGACTGGTCACAGGTCCGAGGCGGGAGGCTTGGTGTCACGACCTATGCTAACACTATGTAAGACGACCTTACTATAAGACATTGACTGGTCACAGGCCCGAGGCAGGGGGCTTGGTGTCACGACCTATGCTAACACTATGTAAGACGACCTTACTATAAGACATTGACTGGTCACAGGCCCGAGGCGGGAGGCTTGGTGTCACGACCTATGCTAACACTATGTAAGACGACCTTACTATAAGACATTGACTGGTCACAGGCCCGAGGCGGGAGGCTTGGTGTCACGACCTATGCTAACACTATGTAAGACAACCTTACTATAAGACATTGACTGGTCACAGGCCCGAGGCGGGAGGCTTGGTGTCACGACCTATGCTAACACTATGTAAGACGACCTTACTATAAGACATTGACTGGTCACAGGCCCGAGGCAGGGGGCTTGGTGTCACGACCTATGCTAACACTATCTAAGACGAACTTACTATAAGGCATTGACTGGTCACAGGTCCGAGGCGGGAGGCTTGGTGTCACGACCTATGCTAACACTATGTAAGACGTCCTTACTATAAGACATTGACTGGTCACAGGCCCGAGGCAGGGGGCTTGGTGTCACGACCTATGCTAACACTATGTAAGACGACCTTACTATAAGACATTGACTGGTCACAGGCCCGAGGCGGGAGGCTTGGTGTCACGACCTATGCTAACACTATGTAAGACGACCTTACTATAAGACATTGACTGGTCACAGGCCCGAGGCAGGGGGCTTGGTGTCACGACCTATGCTAACACTATGTAAGACGACCTTACTATAAGACATTGACTGGTCACAGGCCCGAGGCAGGGGGCTTGGTGTCACGACCTATGCTAACACTATGTAAGACGACCTTACTATAAGACATTGACTGGTCACAGGCCCGAGGCAGGGGGCTTTGTGTCACGACCTATGCTAACACTATGTAAGACGACCTTACTATAAGACATTGACTGGTCACAGGCCCGAGGCGGGAGGCTTGGTGTCACGACCTATGCTAACACTATGTAAGACGACCTTACTATAAGACATTGACTGGTCACAGGCCCGAGGCAGGGGGCTTGGTGTCACGACCTATGCTAACACTATGTAAGACGACCTTACTATAAGACATTGACTGGTCACAGGCCCGAGGCGGGAGGCTTGGTGTCACGACCTATGCTAACACTATGTAAGACAACCTTACTATAAGACATTGACTGGTCACAGGCCTGAGGCGGGAGGCTTGGTGTCACGACCTATGCTAACACTATGTAAGACGACCTTACTATAAGACATTGACTGGTCACAGGCCCGAGGCGGGAGGCTTGGTGTCACGACCTATGCTAACACTATGTAAGACAACCTTACTATAAGACATTGACTGGTCACAGGCCTGAGGCGGGAGGCTTGGTGTCACGACCTATGCTAACACTATGTAAGACAACCTTACTATAAGACATTGACTGGTCACAGGCCCGAGGCGGGAGGCTTGGTGTCACGACCTATGCTAACACTATGTAAGACGACCTTACTATAAGACATTGACTGGTCACAGGCCCGAGGCGGGAGGCTTGGTGTCACGACCTATGCTAACACTATGTAAGACAACCTTACTATAAGACATTGACTGGTCACAGGCCTGAGGCGGGAGGCTTGGTGTCACGACCTATGCTAACACTATGTAAGACGACCTTACTATAAGACATTGACTGGTCACAGGCCTGAGGCGGGAGGCTTGGTGTTACGACCTATGCTAACACTATGTAAGACAACCTTACTATAAGACATTGACTGGTCACAGGCCCGAGGCGGGAGGCTTGGTGTCACGACCTATGCTAACACTATGTAAGACGACCTTACTATAAGACATTGACTGGTCACAGGCCCGAGGCAGGGGGCTTGGTGTCACGACCTATGCTAACACTATGTAAGACGAACATACTATAAGACATTGACTGGTCACAGGCCCGAGGCAGGGGGCTTGGTGTCACGACCTATGCTAACACTATGTAAGACAACCTTACTATAAGACATTGACTGGTCACAGGCCCGAGGCAGGGGGCTTGGTGTCACGACCTATGCTAACACTATGTAAGACGACCTTACTATAAGACATTGACTGGTCACAGGCCCGAGGCAGGGGGCTTGGTGTCACGACCTATGCTAACACTATGTAAGACAACCTTACTATAAGACATTGACTGGTCACAGGCCCGAGGCGGGAGGCTTGGTGTCACGACCTATGCTAACACTATGTAAGACGACCTTACTATAAGACATTGACTGGTCACAGGCCCGAGGCAGGGGGCTTGGTGTCACGACCTATGCTAACACTATGTAAGACGACCTTACTATAAGACATTGACTGGTCACAGGCCCGAGGCGGGAGGCTTGGTGTCACGACCTATGCTAACACTATGTAAGACGACCTTACTATAAGACATTGACTGGTCACAGGCCCGAGGCGGGAGGCTTGGTGTCACGACCTATGCTAACACTATGTAAGTCAACCTTACTATAAGACATTGACTGGTCACAGGCCCGAGGCAGGGGACTTGGTGTCACGACCTATGCTAACACTATGTAAGACAACCTTACTATAGGACATTGACTGGTCACAGGCCCGAGGCAGGGGACTTGGTGTCACGACCTATGCTAGCACTATGTAAGTCAACCTTACTATAGGACATTGACTGGTCACAGGCCCGAGGCAGGGGACTTGGTGTCACGACCTATGCTAGCACTATGTAAGACAACCTTACTATAAGACATTGACTGGTCACAGGCCCGAGGCAGGGGGCTTGGTGTCACGACCTATGCTAGCACTATGTAAGACGACCTTACTATAAGACATTGACTGGTCACAGGCCCGAG
Source organism: Prosapia bicincta (assembly GCA_036971475.1). NCBI lineage: Eukaryota > Metazoa > Arthropoda > Insecta > Hemiptera > Cercopidae > Prosapia > Prosapia bicincta. The sequence goes on along the minus strand of JBAIZL010000002.1, from coordinate 404,816,906 downwards.
GCAGAGGGCTTGGTGTCACGACCTATGCTAGCACTATGTAAGACGACCTTACTATAAGACATTGACAGGTCACAGGCCCTAGGCAGGGGGCTTGGTGTCACGACCTATGCTAACACTATGTAAGACGACCTTACTATAAGACATTGACTGGTCACAGGCCTGAGGCAGGGGGCTTGGTGTCACGATCTATGCTAACACTATGTAAGACGACCTTACTATAAGACATTGACTGGTCACAGGCCCGAGGCAGGGGGCTTGGTGTCACGACCTATGCTAGCACTATGTAAGACGACCTTACTATAAGACATTGACTGGTCACAGGCCCGAGGCGGGAGGCTTGGTGTCACGACCTATGCTAACACTATGTAAGACGACCTTACTATAAGACATTGACTGGTCACAGGCCCGAGGCGGGAGGCTTGGTGTCACGACCTATGCTAACACTATGTAAGACGACCTTACTATAAGACATTGACTGGTCACAGGCCCGAGGCAGGGGGCTTGGTGTCACGACCTATGCTAGCACTATGTAAGACGACCTTACTATAAGACATTGACTGGTCACAGGCCCGAGGCGGGAGGCTTGGTGTCACGACCTATGCTAACACTATGTAAGACGACCTTACTATAAGACATTGACTGGTCACAGGCCCGAGGCGGGAGGCTTGGTGTCACGACCTATGCTAACACTATGTAAGACGACCTTACTATAAGACATTGACTGGTCACAGGCCCGAGGCAGGGGGCTTGGTGTCACGACCTATGCTAGCACTATGTAAGACGACCTTACTATAAGACATTGACTGGTCACAGGCCCGAGGCGGGAGGCTTGGTGTCACGATCTATGCTAACACTATGTAAGACGACCTTACTATAAGACATTGACTGGTCACAGGCCCGAGGCGGGAGGCTTGGTGTCACGACCTATGCTAGCACTATGTAAGACGACCTTACTATAAGACATTGACTGGTCACAGGCCCGAGGCGGGAGGCTTGGTGTCACGACCTATGCTAACACTATGTAAGACGACCTTACTATAAGACATTGACTGGTCACAGGCCCGAGGCAGGGGGCTTGGTGTCACGACCTATGCTAGCACTATGTAAGACGACCTTACTATAAGACATTGACTGGTCACAGGCCCGAGGCGGGAGGCTTGGTGTCACGATCTATGCTAACACTATGTAAGACGACCTTACTATAAGACATTGACTGGTCACAGGCCCGAGGCAGGGGGCTTGGTGTCACGACCTATGCTAGCACTATGTAAGACGACCTTACTATAAGACATTGACTGGTCACAGGCCCGAGGCGGGAGGCTTGGTGTCACGACCTATGCTAACACTATGTAAGACGACCTTACTATAAGACATTGACTGGTCACAGGCCCGAGGCGGGAGGCTTGGTGTCACGACCTATGCTAACACTATGTAAGACGACCTTACTATAAGACATTGACTGGTCACAGGCCCGAGGCGGGAGGCTTGGTGTCACGACCTATGCTAGCACTATGTAAGACGACCTTACTATAAGACATTGACTGGTCACAGGCCCGAGGCGGGAGGCTTGGTGTCACGACCTATGCTAACACTATGTAAGACGACCTTACTATAAGACATTGACTGGTCACAGGCCCGAGGCGGGAGGCTTGGTGTCACGACCTATGCTAACACTATGTAAGACGACCTTACTATAAGACATTGACTGGTCACAGGCCCGAGGCAGGGGGCTTGGTGTCACGACCTATGCTAGCACTATGTAAGACGACCTTACTATAAGACATTGACTGGTCACAGGCCCGAGGCAGGGGGCTTGGTGTCACGACCTATGCTAACACTATGTAAGACGACCTTACTATAAGACATTGACTGGTCACAGGCCCGAGGCGGGAGGCTTGGTGTCACGACCTATGCTAACACTATGTAAGACGAACATACTATAAGACATTGACTGGTCACAGGCCCGAGGCAGGGGGCTTGGTGTCACGACCTATGCTAACACTATGTAAGTCAACCTTACTATAAGACATTGACTGGTCACAGGCCCGAGGCAGGGGGCTTGGTGTCACGACCTATGCTAACACTATGTAAGACGACCTTACTATAAGACATTGACTGGTCACAGGCCCGAGGCAGGGGGCTTGGTGTCACGACCTATGCTAACACTATGTAAGACAACTTTACTATAAGACATTGACTGGTCACAGGCCCGAGGCAGGGGGCTTGGTGTCACGACCTATGCTAACACTATGTAAGACGACCTTACTATAAGACATTGACTGGTCACAGGCCCGAGGCAGGGGGCTTGGTGTCACGACCTATGCTAACACTATGTAAGACGACCTTACTATAAGACATTGACTGGTCACAGGCCCGAGGCAGGGGGCTTGGTGTCACGACCTATGCTAACACTATGTAAGACAACCTTACTATAAGACATTGACTGGTCACAGGCCCGAGGTAGGGGGCTTGGTGTCACGACCTATGCTAACACTATGTAAGACAACCTTACTATAAGACATTGACTGGTCACAGGCCCTAGGCAGGGGGCTTGGTGTCACGACCTATGCTAACACTATGTAAGACAACCTTACTATAAGACATTGACTGGTCACAGGCCCGAGGCAGGGGGCTTGGTGTCACGATCTATGCTAGCACTATGTAAGACGACCTTACTATAAGACATTGACTGGTCACAGGCCCGAGGCAGGGGCCTTGGTGTCACGATCTATGCTAACACTATGTAAGACGACCTTACTATAAGACATTGACTGGTCACAGGCCCGAGGCAGGGGGCTTGGCGTCACGATCTATGCTAGCACTATGTAAGACGACCTTACTATAAGACATTGACTGGTCACAGGCCCTAGGCAGGGGGCTTGGCGTCACGATCTATGCTAACACTATGTAATACGACCTTACTATAAGACATTGACTGGTCACAGGCCCGAGGCAGGGGGCTTGGTGTCACGATCTATGCTAGCACTATGTAAGACGACCTTACTATAAGACATTGACTGGTCTCAGGCCCGAGGCAGAGGGCTTGGTGTCACGACCTATGCTAGCACTTTGTAAGACGACCTTACTATAAGACATTGACAGGTCACAGGCCCTAGGCAGGGGGCTTGGTGTCACGACCTATGCTAACACTATGTAAGACGACCTTACTATAAGACATTGACTGGTCACAGGCCCGACGCAGGGGGCTTGGTGTCACGACCTATGCTAACACTATGTAAGACGACCTTACTATTAGACATTGACTGGTCACAGGCCCGAGGCAGGGGGCTTGGTGTCACGACCTATGCTAACACTATGTAAGACGACCTTACTATAAGACATTGACTGGTCACAGGCCCGAGGCAGGGGGCTTGGTGTCACGACCTATGCTAACACTATGTAAGACGACTTTATTATAAGACATTGACTGGTCACAGGCCCGAGGCAGGGGGCTTGGTGTCACGACCTATGCTAACACTATGTAAGACGACCTTACTATAAGACATTGACTGGTCACAGGCCCGAGGCAGGGGGCTTGGTGTCACGACCTATGCTAACACTATGTAAGACGACCTTACTATAAGACATTGACTGGTCACTGGCCCGAGGCAGCGGGCTTGGTGTCACGACCTATGCTAACACTATGTAAGACGACCTTACTATAAGACATTGACTGGTCACAGGCCCGAGGCAGGGGGCTTGGTGTCACGATCTATGCTAACACTATGTAAGACGACCTTACTATAAGACATTGACTGGTCACAGGCCCCAGGCAGGGGGCTTGGTGTCACGACCTTTGCTAAAACTATGTAAGACGACCTTACTATAAGACATTGACTGGTCACAGTCCCGAGGCAGGGGGCTTGGTGTCACGATCTATGCTAACACTATGTAAGACAACCTTACTATAAGACATTGACTTGTCACAGGCCCGAGGCAAGGGGCTTGGTGTCACGACCTATGCTAACTTTATGTAAGACGACCTTATTATAAGACATTGGCTGGTCACCGGCCCGAGGCAGGGGGCTTGGTGTCACGACCTATGCTAACACTATGTAAGACGACCTTACTATAAGACATTGACTGGTCACTGGCCCGAGGCAGGGGGCTTGGTGTCACGACCTATGCTAACACTATGTAAGACGACCTTACTATAAGACATTGACTGGTCACAGGCCCGAGGCAGGGGGCTTGGTGTCACGATCTATGCTAACACTATGTAAGACAACCTTACTATAAGACATTGACTGGTCACAGGCCCGAGGCAAGGGGCTTGGTGTCACGATCTATGCTAACACTATGTAAGACGACCTTACTATAAGACATTGACTGGTCACAGGCCCGAGGCAGGGGGCTTGGTGTCACGACCTATGCTAACACTATGTAAGACAACCTTACTATAAGACATTGACTGGTCACAGTCCCGAGGCAAGGGGCTTGGTGGTACGACCTATGCTAACACTATGTAAGACAACCTAACTATAAGACATTGACTGGTCACAGGCCCGAGGCAAGGGGCTTGGTGTCACGACCTATGCTAATACTATGTAAGACGACCTTACTTTAAGACATTGACTGGTCACAGGCCCCAGGCAGGGGGCTTGGTGTCACGATCTATGCTAACACTATGTAAGACGACCTTACTATAAGACATTGACTGGTCACAGGCCCGAGGCAGGGGGCTTGGTGTCACGACCTATGCTAACACTATGTAAGACGACCTTACTATAAGACATTGACTGGTCACAGGCCCGAGGCGGGAGGCTTGGTGTCACGACCTATGCTAACACTATGTAAGACGACCTTACTATAAGACATTGACTGGCCACAGGCCCGAGGCAGGGGGCTTGGTGTCACGACCTATGCTAACACTATGTAAGACGACATTACTATAAGACATTGACTGGTCACAGGAACGAGGCAGGGGGCTTGGTGTCACGACCTATGCTAACACTATGTAAGACGACCTTACTATAAGACATTGACTGGTCACAGGCCCGAGGCGGGAGGCTTGGTGTCACGACCTATGCTAACACTATGTAAGACGACCTTACTATAAGACATTGACTGGTCACAGGCCCGAGGCAGGGGGCTTGGTGTCACGACCTATGCTACCACTATGTAAGACGACCTTACTATAAGACATTGACTGGTCACAGGAACGAGGCAGGGGGCTTGGTGTCACGACCTATGCTAACACTATGTAAGACGACCTTACTATAAGACATTGACTGGTCACAGGCCCGAGGCGGGAGGCTTGGTGTCACGTCCTATGCTAGCACTATGTAAGACGACCTTACTATAAGACATTGACTGGTCGCAGGCCCCAGGTAGGGGGCTTGGTGTCACGACCTATGCTAGCACTATGTAAGACGACCTTACTATAAGACATTGACTGGCCACAGGCCCGAGGCAGGAGGCTTGGTGTCACGACCTATGCTAACACTATGTAAGACGACCTTACTATAAGGCATTGACTGGTCACAGGCCCGAGGCAGGGGACTTGGTGTCACGACCTATGCTAGCACTATGTAAGACGACCTTACTATAAGACATTGACTGGTCGCAGGCCCCAGGTAGGGGGCTTGGTGTCACGACCTATGCTAGCACTATGTAAGACGACCTTACTATAAGACATTGACTGGCCACAGGCCCGAGGCAGGAGGCTTGGTGTCACGACCTATGCTAGCACTATGTAAGACGACCTTACTATAAGACATTGACTGGCCACAGGCCCGAGGCAGGGGGCTTGGTGTCACGACCTATGCTAACACTATGTAAGACGACCTTACTATAAGACATTGACTGGTCACAGGCCCGAGGCGGGAGGCTTGGTGTCACGACCTATGCTAACACTATGTAAGACGACCTTACTATAAGACATTGACTGGTCACAGGCCCGAGGCAGGGGGCTTGGTGTCACGACCTATGCTACCACTATGTAAGACGACCTTACTATAAGACATTGACTGGTCACAGGAACGAGGCAGGGGGCTTGGTGTCACGACCTATGCTAACACTATGTAAGACGACCTTACTATAAGACATTGACTGGTCACAGGCCCGAGGCAGGGGGCTTGGTGTCACGACCTATGCTAACACTATGTAAGACGACCTTACTATAAGACATTGACTGGTCACAGGCCTGAGGCGGGAGGCTTGGTGTTACGACCTATGCTAGCACTATGTAAGACAACCTTACTATAAGACATTGACTGGTCACAGGCCCGAGGCGGGAGGCTTGGTGTCACGACCTATGCTAGCACTATGTAAGACAACCTTACTATAAGACATTGACTGGTCACAGGCCCGAGGCGGGAGGCTTGGTGTCACGACCTATGCTAGCACTATGTAAGACAACCTTACTATAAGACATTGACTGGTCACAGGCCTGAGGCGGGAGGCTTGGTGTTACGACCTATGCTAGCACTATGTAAGACAACCTTACTATAAGACATTGACTGGTCACAGGCCCGAGGCGGGAGGCTTGGTGTCACGACCTATGCTAGCACTATGTAAGACAACCTTACTATAAGACATTGACTGGTCACAGGCCCGAGGCGGGAGGCTTGGTGTCACGACCTATGCTAGCACTATGTAAGACAACCTTACTATAAGACATTGACTGGTCACAGGCCTGAGGCGGGAGGCTTGGTGTTACGACCTATGCTAACACTATGTAAGACAACCTTACTATAAGACATTGACTGGTCACAGGCCCGAGGCGGGAGGCTTGGTGTCACGACCTATGCTAACACTATGTAAGACGACCTTACTATAAGACATTGACTGGTCACAGGCCCGAGGCGGGAGGCTTGGTGTCACGACCTATGCTAGCACTATGTAAGACGACCTTACTATAAGACATTGACTGGTCACAGGCCCGAGGCGGGAGGCTTGGTGTCACGACCTATGCTAGCACTATGTAAGACAACCTTACTATAAGACATTGACTGGTCACAGGCCCGAGGCGGGAGGCTTGGTGTCACGACCTATGCTAACACTATGTAAGACGACCTTACTATAAGACATTGACTGGTCACAGGCCCGAGGCGGGAGGCTTGGTGTCACGACCTATGCTAACACTATGTAAGACGAACTTACTATAAGACATTGACTTTTCACAGGCCCGAGGCAGGGGGCTTGGTGTCACGACCTATGCTAACACTATGTAAGACGACCTTACTATAAGACATTGACTGGTCACAGGCCCGAGGCGGGAGGCTTGGTGTCACGACCTATGCTAACACTATGTAAGACGAACTTACTATAAGACATTGACTTTTCACAGGCCCGAGGCAGGGGGCTTGGTGTCACGACCTATGCTAACACTATGTAAGACGACCTTACTATAAGACATTGACTGGTCACAGGCCCGAGGCAGGGGGCTTGGTGTCACGACCTATGCTAACACTATGTAAGACGACCTTACTATAAGACATTGACTGGTCACAGGCCCGAGGCAGGGGGCTTGGTGTCACGACCTATGCTAGCACTATGTAAGACGACCTTACTATAACACATTGACTGGTCACAGGCCCGAGGCAGGGGGCTTGGTGTCACGACCTATGCTAACACTATGTAAGACGACCTTACTATAAGACATTGACTGGTCGCAGGCCCCAGGTAGGGGGCTTGGTGTCACGACCTATGCTAGCACTATGTAAGACGACCTTACTATAAGACATTGACTGGTCACAGGCCCGAGGCAGGGGGCTTGGTGTCACGACCTATGCTAACACTATGTAAGACGACCTTACTATAACACATTGACTGGTCACAGGCCCGAGGCAGGGGGCTTGGTGTCACGACCTATGCTAACACTATGTAAGACGACCTTACTATAAGACATTGACTGGTCGCAGGCCCCAGGTAGGGGGCTTGGTGTCACGACCTATGCTAGCACTATGTAAGACGACCTTACTATAAGACATTGACTGGTCACAGGCCCGAGGCGGGAGGCTTGGTGTCACGACCTATGCTAACACTATGTAAGACGACCTTACTATAAGACATTGACTGGTCACAGGCCCGAGGCAGGGGGCTTGGTGTCACGACCTATGCTAACACTATGTAAGACGACCTTACTATAAGACATTGACTGGTCACAGGCCCGAGGCGGGAGGCTTGGTGTCACGACCTATGCTAGCACTATGTAAGACGACCTTACTATAAGACATTGACTGGTCACAGGCCCGAGGCGGGAGGCTTGGTGTCACGACCTATGCTAACACTATGTAAGACGACCTTACTATAAGACATTGACTGGTCACAGGCCCGAGGCAGGGGGCTTGGTGTCACGACCTATGCTAACACTATGTAAGACAACCTTACTATAAGACATTGACTGGTCACAGGCCCGAGGCAGGGGGCTTGGTGTCACGACCTATGCTAACACTATGTAAGACGACCTTACTATAAGACATTGACTGGTCACAGGCCCGAGGCAGGGGGCTTGGTGTCACGACCTATGCTAACACTATGTAAGACGACCTTACTATAAGACATTGACTGGTCACAGGCCCGAGGCAGGGGGCTTGGTGTCACGACCTATGCTAACACTATGTAAGACAACCTTACTATAAGACATTGACTGGTCACAGGCCCGAGGCAGGGGGCTTGGTGTCACGACCTATGCTAACACTATGTAAGACGACCTTACTATAAGACATTGACTGGTCACAGGCCCGAGGCAGGGGGCTTGGTGTCACGACCTATGCTAACACTATGTAAGACAACCTTACTATAAGACATTGACTGGTCACAGGCCCGAGGCAGGGGGCTTGGTGTCACGACCTATGCTAGCACTATGTAAGACGACCTTACTATAAGGCATTGACTGGTCACAGGCCCGAGGCAGGGGGCTTGGTGTCACGATCTATGCTAACACTATGTAAGACGACCTTACTATAAGACATTGACTGGTCACAGGCCCGAGGCAGGGGGCTTGGTGTCAGGACCTATGCTAACACTATGTAAGACAACCTTACTATAAGACATTGACTGGTCACAGGCCCGAGGCAGGGGGCTTGGTGTCACGACCTATGCTAACACTATGTAAGACGACCTTACTATAAGACATTGACTGGTCACAGGCCCGAGGTAGGGGGCTTGGTGTCACGACCTATGCTAACACTATGTAAGACGACCTTACTATAAGACATTGACTGGTCACAGGCCCGAGGTAGGGGGCTTGGTGTCACGACCTATGCTAACACTATGTAAGACGACCTTACTATAAGACATTGACTGGTCACAGGCCCGAGGTAGGGGGCTTGGTGTCACGACCTATGCTAACACTATGTAAGACGACCTTACTATAAGACATTGACTGGTCACAGGCCCGAGGTAGGGGGCTTGGTGTCACGACCTATGCTAACACTATGTAAGACGACCTTACTATAAGACATTGACTGGTCACAGGCCCGAGGCAGGGGGCTTGGTGTCACGACCTATGCTAACACTATGTAAGACAACCTTACTATAAGACATTGACTGGTCACAGGCCCGAGGCGGGAGGCTTGGTGTCACGACCTATGCTAACACTATGTAAGACGACCTTACTATAAGACATTGACTGGTCACAGGCCCGAGGCGGGAGGCTTGGTGTCACGACCTATGCTAACACTATGTAAGACGAACTTACTATAAGACATTGACTTTTCACAGGCCCGAGGCAGGGGGCTTGGTGTCACGACCTATGCTAACACTATGTAAGACGACCTTACTATAAGACATTGACTGGTCACAGGCCCGAGGCGGGAGGCTTGGTGTCACGACCTATGCTAACACTATGTAAGACGAACTTACTATAAGACATTGACTTTTCACAGGCCCGAGGCAGGGGGCTTGGTGTCACGACCTATGCTAACACTATGTAAGACGACCTTACTATAAGACATTGACTGGTCACAGGCCCGAGGCAGGGGGCTTGGTGTCACGACCTATGCTAACACTATGTAAGACGACCTTACTATAAGACATTGACTGGTCACAGGCCCGAGGCAGGGGGCTTGGTGTCACGACCTATGCTAGCACTATGTAAGACGACCTTACTATAACACATTGACTGGTCACAGGCCCGAGGCAGGGGGCTTGGTGTCACGACCTATGCTAACACTATGTAAGACGACCTTACTATAAGACATTGACTGGTCGCAGGCCCCAGGTAGGGGGCTTGGTGTCACGACCTATGCTAGCACTATGTAAGACGACCTTACTATAAGACATTGACTGGTCACAGGCCCGAGGCAGGGGGCTTGGTGTCACGACCTATGCTAACACTATGTAAGACGACCTTACTATAACACATTGACTGGTCACAGGCCCGAGGCAGGGGGCTTGGTGTCACGACCTATGCTAACACTATGTAAGACGACCTTACTATAAGACATTGACTGGTCGCAGGCCCCAGGTAGGGGGCTTGGTGTCACGACCTATGCTAGCACTATGTAAGACGACCTTACTATAAGACATTGACTGGTCACAGGCCCGAGGTAGGGGGCTTGGTGTCACGACCTATGCTAACACTATGTAAGACGACCTTACTATAAGACATTGACTGGTCACAGGCCCGAGGCAGGGGGCTTGGTGTCACGACCTATGCTAACACTATGTAAGACAACCTTACTATAAGACATTGACTGGTCACAGGCCCGAGGCAGGGGGCTTGGTGTCACGACCTATGCTAGCACTATGTAAGACGACCTTACTATAAGACATTGACTGGTCACAGGCCCGAGGCAGGGGGCTTGGTGTCACGACCTATGCTAGCACTATGGAAGACGACTTTACTATAAGACATTGACTGGTCACAGGCCCGCCACTGGGACGAGATGAACTCCAACAGTGACAGCAGTTCGACCACTCTTCCAGAACTACTCGGGATCAGTAGAACTTTCCAAACGGTTAGATATTCATACCCCCAATACCCCAACTGATTAGTTAGGTACAGGCAGTGCAATCGGATCTCTACCCACTTTGGGCCGGACCCCTAGACTGGGGACTTGGTTCTAGGGGGCATAACCCACCCCGTTAGAGCTTGAAACCGTACCTTTGAAACAGCCTGGCGCTAAGCCACAAAAATTCAATAAACTGTCATATTACATTACCTAAATAAGGGAAATATATTACCCCCTCCCCGTAATATCGAGCCTAACATCAAAAAAGCTTTAGTTTCGAGCCACCCTTGCCAGCTGCTCCGGCTTAGTCACCCTGTGAATAGACCTCCCGACATCCCTAACCGACCTAACATATATTTAAGATATTGCTATTGTATAATATTAGGGAAAGTATTAGATTTTTTTTTAACATTATGCAGATATTTCAAAGATTTGCTTTATTTTGTGCAAATATTTCCAAAACACTTTAGAGCAATACTTGTGTATTGCAATGCTATGTTCGGTATTCTGTACAGTGTTACGTCACTTTTTATACCTATATTTATACAAGGTGACAAAAAATATTAGAAAGTATTTTAAAGCATGTTTAAGAAGATTCAACAACACACAAAGTCTTCCACAAGATAACAATGTAACTGATGCTAAATTGAGTCGCACAACTGAAATACACAATGGAAGAGATATTACCACAGCTTCATTGTGGCGAAAGCCAGTCCCTAGTGGGTTGTAGGAACGCGGGAATACCAATTTCCTTTATTTAGAGATCGTTCCGAATATTAATGTATCTAACTCTAGAACATAAGTTGGGAAACATTTATTGAAATTTATAAAGTTCTGCTTACTACAAACACAGTTTGTTACACAGTAAATAGTAACAGATATAATAAACAAAAGTCGCCTACAGTCAATTCTTACTTAGGTCATCAAGGAAATATTTATTTTAGTTACTATTTATTAAATAATTATATTAAATCAGCTGTTTTATAAAGTCGTATGCTATTACTTATTTCAAGCCAAATGGGACGAAATAACTATATTCCATATCTTGCCCCTTTTGTGAATCGTTTCTCCCATATAAAACTAAAATTAATTCATTAAATTAAATTAATGAATTACTATTTGAAAGAAACTAAATTAACATCAGAGGGAAACCACTTCAAGTTTAAGGAAAAATGTATTTGAACTTGAGGAACTTGAGTGGGTGAATAGAAAGTATTTTTTCACGGTTGAAAATATGAACAAGATATATATATATAAAGAGAGTGTGGACTAATAGTAGGAATTGAAAACCTATATATAGTCAATCAACGAACATTAAATAATTAATTTACTTATTTGCTGCCCAATATTAAATCTACGGCTAGCGTACCAACAGGATTCCCCTCGTAAGTATATAGTACAACAATTTGGTATAGCTATGCTCGCATTCGAAAAGTCTTCAATATAGTGGTCGGTGATAACTATAATGATGGTTGATGATACCGTTGATCATAGTTGACTATAACGGTTTTTATGGTTGATGGTAACGATGAACATAGTTGATGATAACGATAATCGTTGTCAATGATAACTATTTTTATGGTTGATCATAACGATGATCATTGTTGATGTTAACAATAATCGTGGTTGATGATAACCATGATCATGGTTGATGATAACGATAATCGTGGTTGATGATAACGATGATAATGTTTGATAATAACGATAATCGTGGTTGATGATAACTAAGATTATACTTGATAATAACGATGATCATAGTTGATGATACCGATAATCGTTGTCGATGATAACTATTTTTATGGTTGATGATAACTAAGAACATGGTTGATGATAACGATAATCGTGGTTGATGATAACCATGATAATGTTTGATAATAACGATAATCGAGGTTGATGATAACTAAGATTATACTTGATAATAACGATGATCATAGTTGATACCGATAATCGTTGTCGAAGATAACTATTTTTATGGTTGATGATAACTATGATCATGGTTGATGATAACGATAATCGTGGTTGATGATAACCATGATCGTGGTTGATTATAACGATAATCGTGTTTGATGATAACCATGATCGTGGTTGATTATAACGATAATCGTGGTTGATGATAACTAAGATTATACTTGATAATAACGATGATCATAGTTGATGATACCGATAATCGTTGTCGATGATGACTATTTTTATGGTTGATGATAACTATGAACATGGTTGATGATAACGATATTCGTGGTTGATGATAACGATGATCATTTCGTATTCAAGTTACTTTGAGATATTACCAGAGACAATAGTTTACTGTTATAGCTGATTCTTCTGAAGATAATTGCTTCTTAATCAAAATTAATGCTGCTATTTGAGTAATGAAAAAGTTCATTTCCGGTTTACTTATTCAACAAAACGTACTCCACAGTTACTTTGAGCCGGAACTTAAAGTTGTGACGTTGTACGACATAATACGACTATCATTGAACTCATATTATAAAACTATAGAATGTGAGTTATTTGATTTTGTCATTGTCTCTATTCTAAAGCTAGAGTATAATGATAACGTTAAACAAACTCACAATGCGAGTATGTTGGAAATAAAAGCTTCCCCACCGTATTTAGTCCTGTCCCAAGTGGGGGAAAACTTGTCCATACGTCACCGACTCGCTCCAACTTGTGTCCATCTTTATTTATTCCACGAAAACTGCAAACTGGTCGGAGTTTACTATATAGTATGAAATATACAGACTTTGTAAAGTGAGAAACTCGTAACGATTTCCATTTTACTAAAACTGAGCACATAGGCGTTGTATATTTTGTAAAAAGTTGTAAAAGAATCCACGTTTAGCCAAATGAAAGGTTTCCAAAGCGGTTGCAAAGGGACGGCCGCAATGTTAGCTGTGATTGCTTGATTTATTCTGGGGGCGGAAACCGCACTAATTGGAATACAAACAAAACTTCGCTTTCCAATTCGTTCGTTTCGTAAAGTTTCTACCGTGTTTTTAATAATGTCAAAGTAATTTTACAAAATCGCTAAAGTAAATAAATAGTTAATGACAACAAATCGGAGACACGATTTTATATTTTATAATATTTTGTTTATTTGTCTGTCCGTTACGAGTAAGAACTAAACACTTTGGGAAAATATTTTATATATAACTTTCCTTTCATAATATGCAATAATCTTTACTTATAAGAATGTTATGTTTATTTTTCTGCAGTAACATACCTGCGACCTCAGCTGAGGGAAACACTCGCCATTCTAGCTAAAGACAACTCCAGTCACATGTAAGACTTGCTGCAGTAACATACCTGCGACCTCAGCTGAGGGAAACACTCGGCATTCTAGCTAAAGACAACTCCAGTCACATGTAAGACTTGCTGCAGTAACATACCTGCGACCTCAGCTGAGGGAAACACTCGCCATTCTAGCTAAAGACAACTCCAGTCACATGTAAGACTTGCTGCAGTAACATACCTGCGACCTCAGCTGAGGGAAACACTCGGCATTCTAGCTAAAGACAACTCCAGTCACATGTAAGACTTGCTGCAGTAACATACCTGCGACCTCAGCTGAGGGAAACACTCGCCATTCTAGCTAAAGACAACTCCAGTCACATGTAAGACTTGCTGCAGTAACATACCTGCGACCTCAGCTGAGGGAAACACTCGCCATTCTAGCTAAAGACAACTCCAGTCACATGTAAGACTTGCTGCAGTAACATACCTGCGACCTCAGCTGAGGGAAACACTCGGCATTCTAGCTAAAGACAACTCCAGTCACATGTAAGACTTGCTGCAGTAACATACCTGCGACCTCAGCTGAGGGAAACACTCGCCATTCTAGCTAAAGACAACTCCAGTCACATGTAAGACTTGCTGCAGTAACATACCTGCGACCTCAGCTGAGGGAAACACTCGCCATTCTAGCTAAAGACAACTCCAGTCACATGTAAGACTTTACCTATTCCCAAATTCATTGTTTATTAACAAACAGAAACGTATTCGTTTACACCACACCTTCCATTAAATCTTCCCCCTTAATCGAGATACATTTGTGTGTCATGTCGTGATTGAGCAGCGTCGTTCGCCAAATCTTAAGTAAAGGTTATTTGTAAGCGCCAGCGCCCACCCGACTGCGACTGCTTCATTTGCTGTGGCTCTATGCCGTGATCAGAGGTATAACACCGGGGATCTCCCGCCATGTCCAACCTAGTTAACGCGCGAACTACTTCTTTAGGGGGGGGGGGACTTCTACTTGGATGAGACACAAGGAACTAAGAAAATGTTTATGACAT
>JBAIZL010000002.1:404769213-404796713 GCA_036971475.1 Prosapia bicincta | reverse complement strand
CATACTAACGACCCATGCCTTTAGGAAATCTTTGGAATATTTGCGACCCATGTTTTACGAAATATTTATTGTTCTAAATCTTGTAAACACTCTATTTTCTCAAGCACATGAGATGATAATAAAATCAGAATTTTATCAGCTTCTATTGTGAATTTTTAAAACATTGTGCCGCGTTGTTTGCATTACAATGCCTCCTGGAACTAGAGTAATTAATGTATTTAATCCCTGTGCAACCGATATTTTCATGTTTATTGGGGTAAACCTCTAAAACAAGAATTGTTTTCGATTGTAGGTAGAAATAAAAGCGTTTTGTCTTCACTTTATTAGCGACACCTAGCAGGGAAACGGTTAACTGAATAGCACGTATGAAGAGGAACTGTTTGAAGCGCTCCGCAATACAGTGCTTGTTTCATTATTATTGGGGAAATAGATTCTGAGTAATTAACTGTCGTAACTCCTAAGATTATTGTGAAGGGATCTGTAGTAGCAAATATTAATATTAGTGAACTTGATATTCCTACCTTTTCTTGTTAGTTTCATATTCGTGGTGTTTGGAGACAAGTAGTGTGAATGTCTAAGATACTAAGGTTCATTGCAAACCTACAGAGTTAAGCAAGTTGGAAGTAAGGCCATTGGCTACAGAGCTTCATTCCCGCATAATAAATGACGTTCTTTTTTGATCAAGGTACCATTATTGGAAAAGGATTAAATTCTCCCGAAATAAATAAATTTCAGGAGATTATATTCTTTGAAGTAAAGCAAGAAAGTTGCTATTATGAATTTCGGCAACCATTGAGGGTTCGGCTTAAATGCGCCGTTGAGAGGAAAAGTGGTGTAAGTCAGTGTTAATTAATTTCGAGATAATTAGAGGTTTGTTGGAACTTTAACAGCAAATCCCAGGAATTAAAATAAACAATTATCTGTCAATATTTAGTACTTGAGGTTTCAATATTAAACAACCCATTTATTTCTTAGTAACTTGTAATTGCTGATAATTTTTTTAACAATTTTTAATTAAACCTTTTGACTTACGCCACTTTCCTTTTCAAAGGTTTATTATGCTATGCAGTATTTGGCAGTAGTCTGTTATACACGCGTGCTATTACATTTTTAGTTAATATTTGAATCTATTTTCACTTCCGCTACTAGTTTATACTCTAAAGTATAATAATATGTTAAATATATTGCCTCTAGTAGCACTTACGGAGTTTTAAAACCAAATTTAGATAAAACGTAAGTGTTACTAAAGCAAATATATATATATATTATTTTGCTTAAATAAATACAAGAATTATAATTGTAAATTCAATTATAATTCTTGTATTTGTATTTAGACTTTTGTTCTTTATATATATATATATATATATCTTGTATTATTCATTCCTAATGATGTCGGTACTGTTTATTAACGAAAATCTTTTAATATAAATTATTACCTAATTCTTGTATTTGAATAACCTGTGTTTTTTTTATTACTAAATAAGAAAATATATGTTGTATTTATATATATTTATTTATTTATTCATTTATTTATATTTATCTGAAATTTGTGTGCATTTCAAAACCTGTAATTGTATATTAAATATAAGTATTTAAAAACAAAAATCAAATTTAAAAACTGTGTGTAAGATTTTTAGGTAATTTGTTATAAAAATAGTCCTAACGCTGGTAATCTACTAATAACACGTTTAGGAATTGAACGCCTATAATCTAGTTTTGGGTCCACCGTCCATTTCCGAAACAATTTGGTGAGCTGAATACAAACCCGACCGCAAAATTGTTTCATTGCGTCCCAATGTAAAGATATTCTAAACCTGTGTAAATGTCCCGTTATAGTTGTGTTGGGATAATTTTCCTCACTATGCAGACCTAATGTGTCACTTTGCCCTTCAACTTAAGCTATCCTGCAAAGACAATACACGGATGTGACGTAGACTAGGTTTATATTAACTGATGGATGTATTGTTAACATACTTTGGATTAAGGAAAAGACTCTATCCCCCTTCAAGGTTGTAGATGAGTGACGGGTTGGTTTACTTTATTATCTCCTGTAGCACGTAGGGGAGGGAAGGGGGAGGAATTTATATAGGCATAAAGGAAGGACTCTATCCCCCTTCAAGGTTGGAGATGAGTAACGGGTTGGTTTCCTTTATTATCTCCTGTAGCACGTAGGGGAGGGAAGGGGGAGGAATTTATATAGGCATAAAGGAAGGACTCTATCCCCCTTCAAGGTTGGAGATGAATGACGGGTTGGTTTACTTTATTATCTCCTGTAGCACGTAGGGGAGGGAAGGGGGAGGAATTTATATAGGCATAAAGGAAGGACTCTATCCCCCTTCAAGGTTGGAGATGAGTGACGGGTTGGTTTCCTTTATTATCTCCTGTAGCACGTAGGGGAGGGAAGGGGGAGGAATTTATATAGGCATAAAGGAAGGACTCTATCCCCCTTCAAGGTTGGAGATGAGTGACGGGTTGGTTTACTTTATTATCTCCTGTAGCACGTAGGGGAGGGAAGGGGGAGGAATTTATATAGGCATAAAGGAAGGACTCTATCCCCCTTCAAGGTTGGAGATGAGTAACGGGTTGGTTTCCTTTATTATCTCCTGTAGCACGTAGGGGAGGGAAGGGGAAGGAATTTATATAGGCATAAAGGAAGGACTCTATCCCCCTTCAAGGTTGGAGATGAGTAACGGGTTGGTTTCCTTTATTATCTCCTGTAGCACGTAGGGGAGGGAAGGGGGAGGAATTTATATAGGCATAAAGAAAGGACTCTATCCCCCTTCAAGGTTGGAGATGAGTAACGGGTTGGTTTCCTTTATTATCTCCTGTAGCACGTAGGGGAGGGAAGGGGGAGGAATTTATATAGGCATAAAGGAAGGACTCTATCCCCCTTCAAGGTTGGAGATGAGTGACGGGTTGGTTTACTTTATTATCTCCTGTAGCACGTAGGGGAGGGAAGGGGGAGGAATTTATATAGGCATAAAGGAAGGACTCTATCCCCCTTCAAGGTTGGAGATGAGTAACGGGTTGGTTTCCTTTATTATCTCCTGTAGCACGTAGGGGAGGGAAGGGGAAGGAATTTATATAGGCATAAAGGAAGGACTCTATCCCCCTTCAAGGTTGGAGATGAGTAACGGGTTGGTTTCCTTTATTATCTCCTGTAGCACGTAGGGGAGGGAAGGGGGAGGAATTTATATAGGCATAAAGGAAGGACTCTATCCCCCTTCAAGGTTGTAGATGAGTGACTGGTTGGTTTCCTGTATTATCTCCTGTAGCACGTAGGGGAGAGAAGGGGGAAGAATTTATATAGGCATAAAGGAAGGACTCTATCCCCCTTCAAGGTTGGAGATGAGTGACGGGTTGGTTTACTTTATTATCTCCTGTAGCACGTAGGGGAGGGAAGGGGGAGGAATTTATATAGGCATAAAGGAAGGACTCTATCCCCCTTCAAGGTTGTAGATGAGTGACTGGTTGGTTTCCTGTATTATCTCCTGTAGCACGTAGGGGAGAGAAGGGGGAAGAATTTATATAGGCATAAAGGAAGGACTCTATCCCCCTTCAAGGTTGGAGATGAGTGACGGGTTGGTTTCCTTTATTATCTCCTGTAGCACGTAGGGGAGGGAAGGGGGAGGAATTTATATAGACATAAAGGAAGGACTCTATCCCCCTTCAAGGTTGGAGATGAGTAACGGGTTGGTTTCCTTTATTATCTCCTGTAGCACGTAGGGGAGGGAAGGGGGAGGAATTTATATAGGCATAAAGAAAGGACTCTATCCCCCTTCAAAGTTGGAGATGAGTGACGGGTTGGTTTCCTTTATTATCTCCTGTAGCACGTAGGGGAGGGAAGGGGGAGGAATTTATATAGGCATAAAGGAAGGACTCTATCCCCCTTCAAGGTTGGAGATGAGTGACGGGTTGGTTTACTTTAATATCTTCTGTAGCACGTAGGGGAGGGAAGAGGGAGGAATTTATATAGGCATAAAGGAAGGACTCTATCCCCCTTCAAGGTTGGAGATGAGTGCCGGGTAGGTTTCCTTTAATGTCTCCTGTAGCACGTAGGAGAGGAACGTGGAGAAAGGTAGATAGGCATGAAGGAAGGACTCTATCCCCCTTCAAAGTTGGGGATGAATGCCGGGTAGGTTTCCTTTAATATCTTCTGTAGCACGTAGGAGAGGGACGTGGAGGAAGTTAGATAGGCATGAAGGATGGACTCTATCCCCCTTCAAAGTTGGAGATGAGTGCCGGGTTGATTTCCTTTAATGTCTCCTGTAGCACGTAGGAGAGGGACGTGTAGGAAATTAGATAGTCATGAAGGATGGACTCTATCCCCCTTCAAGTGCCGTGTAGGGTTCCTTTATCTCCTGTAGCACGTAGGAGAGGGACGTGTAGGAAATTAGATAGTCATGAAGGATGGACTCTATCCCCCTTCAAGTGCCGTGTAGGGTTCCTTTATCTCCTGTAGCACGTAGGAGAGGGACGTGTAGGAAATTAGATAGTCATGAAGGATGGACTCTATCCCCCTTCAAGTGCCGGGTAGGGTTTCTTTTTCTCCTGTAGCACGTAGGAGAGGGACGTGTAGGAAATTAGATAGTCATGAAGGATGGACTCTATCCCCCTTCAAGTGCCGTGTAGGGTTCCTTTATCTCCTGTAGCACGTAGGAGAGGGACGTGTAGGAAATTAGATAGTCATGAAGGATGGACTCTATCCCCCTTCAAGTGCCGTGTAGGGTTCCTTTATCTCCTGTAGCACGTAGGAGAGGGACGTGTAGGAAATTAGATAGTCATGAAGGATGGACTCTATCCCCCTTCAAGTGCCGGGTAGGGTTCCTTTAATGTCTCCTGTAGCACGTAGGAGAGGGACGTGTAGGAAATTAGATAGTCATTAAGGATGGACTCTATCCCCCTGCAAGTGCCGGGTAGGGTTCCTTTATTGTCTCCTGTAGCACGTAGGAGAGGGACGTGGAAGAAGGAAGATAGGCATCAAGGAAGGACAAAATTGTCTCCAAGTTGTCTAAAGTAGACCGGAGTATAGACGGGATTAAAGAATCTAAGACTTATTGTTAACTGCAACCCTCTATAATTACTATATTATAAGAGGGATGGTATATTTTTATGATCAGACTACAGACGCAACATTATCTGATCAGCCTACGATAACGTTTTGCATTTTCATGAACAAAAACTCCCCAGAAGAGATTTATTTCACAAGAGTGTCAAAGTCGTACACGATGTGGAAAAGGTGACTGAAATGAAAATAGTGACAGAAAACAATACAAAAATTTAATAGATATGAACCAAAACGAACAATCAATCTATAGAAAGAGGGTTAAATACAAGTAGATAACTTACAAAATAATTATTCTGGAATTAATAAAAGATCAACAACCGAATTGAGCACTGATTTCGTCTTATAGCGAATCTGGACATCTGTACAATCTGTAAAGACATAATAATCCTGTACAGACACAAAATTACTTGGTACTTTATTAAAAATTAATTATTTTCTAAATAATTATATAACGTTTTTACCCATGTATAATTTGTATACGAGTGACTGAGTGATGTCGGGGGTGTGCTGTAACCTAAAGTCATAAGTTCGATCCCCGATAGCGTAAAAGATTTTTTCTATGTACTTAAGCCCACAGGGCGAATCAATAGCGAAAATGAGTAATTAGTACCAAATATAATGCAATAGCTAATGGCTAAACCGTACAGTTGCCCACATTATTTTGGTTCAGAATCTTATCCTAAACCTAATCTTTCTGACAGTTTAACCAATCCTAATTGCATAAAAGAAATCTTTAATCTTATAATTTGCACACCAAACTTCAATAGTGGTGACAGTCAAATATTCTAAATAGAATTGGTATTCACAGGTATGTATTTCAGAAATAAACTAGCACTTGACGAAGCTATGTAACAAACTGAAATTATTATAAGTATGCAAGTGGCTTTACATTTTCGTCCCACACATAGTCCTAAGCGTCACTCACAATAGCTGTCACACGCATTCCTTGTTAAGTGGGACTCTACGTCAGCAGCGTGTTTTGTGCTTCTCTTCAATCGCTCACGTTATTTGAAAAAAAAATAAAATATTAGGTTTAGTTTCGTAGGTTTAGTATTCATTCTTAGTTGCATAAATTATTTTACTTACATTACATTATTTTACTTACATTACATTATTTTACTTACATTACATTATTTTACTTACATTACATTATTTTACTTACATTACATTATTTTACTTGCATTACATTATTTTACTTACATTACAATATTTTACTTACATTACATTATTTTACTTACATTACATTATTTTACTTACATTACATTATTTTACTTACATTACATTATTTTACTTACATTACATTATTTTACTTGCATTACATTATTTTACTTGCATTACATTATTTTACTTACATTACATTATTTTACTTACATTACATTATTTTACTTACATTACATTATTTTACTTGCATTACATTATTTTACTTACATTACATTATTTTACTTACATTACATTATTTTACTTACATTACATTATTTTACTTACATTACATTATTTTACTTACATTACATTATTTTACTTACATTACATTATTTTACTTGCATTACATTATTTTACTTACATTACATTATTTTACTTACATTACATTATTTTACTTACATTACATTATTTTACTTACATTACATTATTTTACTTACATTACATTATTTTACTTGCATTACATTATTTTACTTGCATTACATTATTTTACTTACATTACATTATTTTACTTACATTACATTATTTTAAGCAAATTTAGTCCTAAATGTTGACTCTTTTTACTGTTTATGTAAATAATTTAAGAATGGTTCTTTTGATTCGGCAAGGGGAACCTTTGAAATAATTCGGCCATGAGAACTTTAGAAAAGGTTTAAAAATGAAAACTTTGGACATAATTCGCAAATTATAACGTTAGAAATGGTTCGGCAATGAGAATTTTGGAAATGATTGGTCAATGAAAACGTTAGAAATGGTTCCGCAATGAGAACTCTGGAAATGATTGGTCAATGAAAACGTTAGAAATGGTTCGGCAATGAGAACGCTGGAAATGATTGGTCAATGAAAACGTTAGAAATGGTTCGGCAATGAGAATTTTGGAAATAATTGGTCAATGACATTGTTAGAAATGGTTCGGCAATGAGAATTTTGGAAATAATTGGTCAATGACATTGTTAGAAATGGTTCGGCAATGAGAATTTTGGAATTGATTGGTCAATGACATTGTTAGAAATGGTTTGGCAATGAGAACTTTGGAAAGGATTGGTCAATGAAAACGTTAGAAATGGTTCAGCAATGAGAATTTGGAAATGATTGGTCAATAAAAACTTTAGAAATGGTTCAGCAATGAGAACTTTTAAATGATTATGCAAAGAGAACTTTGCACATAATTCTCCAACTACAACTTTAGAAATGGTTCTGCATTGAGATTTTTGGGAATGGTTCGGTAATGAGAACTTTGAAATGATTTGCTAATGAGAACTTTTAAATGATACTTCAAAGAGAACTTTGCACATAATTCGCCAACTACAACTTTAGAAATAGTTCGGTAATGAGAACTTTGGGAATGGTTCGGTAATGAGAACTTTGAAATGATTTGCTAATTAGAACTTTTAAATGATTCTTCAAAGAGAACTTTGCACATAATTCGCCAACTACAACTTTAGAAATGGTTCGTCAATGAGAACTTTGGGAATGGTTCAGTAATAAGAACTTTGAAATGATTTGCTAATGAGAACTTTTAAATGATTCTGCAATGAGAACTTTGCACATAATTCGCCAATTACAACTTTAGAAATGGTTCAGTAATGAGAACTTTGAAATGATTAGCTAATGAGAACTTTTAAATGATTCTGCAAAGAGAACTTTGCACATAATTCGCCAATTACAACTTTAGAAATGGTTCAGTAATGAGAACTTTGAAATGATTTGCTAATGAGAACTTTTAAATGATTCTGCAAAGAGAACTTTGCACATAATTCGCCAATTACAACTTTAGAAATGGTTCAGTAATGAGAACTTTGAAATGATTTGCTAATGAGAACTTTTAAATGATTCTGCAAAGAGAACTTTGCACATAATTCGCCAATTACAACTTTAGAAATGGTTCAGTAATGAGAACTTTGAAATGATTTGCTAATGAGAACTTTTAAATGATTCTGCAAAGAGAACTTTGCACATAATTCGCCAATTACAACTTTAGAAATGGTTCAGTAATGAGAACTTTGAAATGATTTGCTAATGAGAACTTTTAAATGATTCTGCAAAGAGAACTTTGCACATAATTCGCCAATTACAACTTTAGAAATGGTTCAGTAATGAGAACTTTGAAATGATTTGCTAATGAGAACTTTTAAATGATACTTCAAAGAGAACTTTGCACATAATTCGCCAACTACAACTTTAGAAATAGTTCGGTAATGAGAACTTTGGGAATGGTTCGGTAATGAGAACTTTGAAATGATTTGCTAATTAGAACTTTTAAATGATTCTTCAAAGAGAACTTTGCACATAATTCGCCAACTACAACTTTAGAAATGGTTCGTCAATGAGAACTTTGGGAATGGTTCAGTAATAAGAACTTTGAAATGATTTGCTAATGAGAACTTTTAAATGATTCTGCAATGAGAACTTTGCACATAATTCGCCAATTACAACTTTAGAAATGGTTCAGTAATGAGAACTTTGAAATGATTAGCTAATGAGAACTTTTAAATGATTCTGCAAAGAGAACTTTGCACATAATTCGCCAATTACAACTTTAGAAATGGTTCAGTAATGAGAACTTTGAAATGATTTGCTAATGAGAACTTTTAAATGATTCTGCAAAGAGAACTTTGCACATAATTCGCCAATTACAACTTTAGAAATGGTTCAGTAATGAGAACTTTGAAATGATTTGCTAATGAGAACTTTTAAATGATTCTGCAAAGAGAACTTTGCACATAATTCGCCAATTACAACTTTAGAAATGGTTCAGTAATGAGAACTTTGAAATGATTTGCTAATGAGAACTTTTAAATGATTCTGCAAAGAGAACTTTGCACATAATTCGCCAATTACAACTTTAGAAATGGTTCAGTAATGAGAACTTTGAAATGATTTGCTAATGAGAACTTTTAAATGATTCTGCAAAGAGAACTTTGCACATAATTCGCCAATTACAACTTTAGAAATGGTTCAGTAATGAGAACTTTGAAATGATTTGCTAATGAGAACTTTTAAATGATACTTCAAAGAGAACTTTGCACATAATTCGCCAACTACAACTTTAGAAATAGTTCGGTAATGAGAACTTTGGGAATGGTTCGGTAATGAGAACTTTGAAATGATTTGCTAATTAGAACTTTTAAATGATTCTTCAAAGAGAACTTTGCACATAATTCGCCAACTACAACTTTAGAAATGGTTCGTCAATGAGAACTTTGGGAATGGTTCAGTAATAAGAACTTTGAAATGATTTGCTAATGAGAACTTTTAAATGATTCTGCAATGAGAACTTTGCACATAATTCGCCAATTACAACTTTAGAAATGGTTCAGTAATGAGAACTTTGAAATGATTAGCTAATGAGAACTTTTAAATGATTCTGCAAAGAGAACTTTGCACATAATTCGCCAATTACAACTTTAGAAATGGTTCAGTAATGAGAACTTTGAAATGATTTGCTAATGAGAACTTTTAAATGATTCTGCAAAGAGAACTTTGCACATAATTCGCCAATTACAACTTTAGAAATGGTTCAGTAATGAGAACTTTGAAATGATTTGCTAATGAGAACTTTTAAATGATTCTGCAAAGAGAACTTTGCACATAATTCGCCAATTACAACTTTAGAAATGGTTCAGTAATGAGAACTTTGAAATGATTAGCTAATGAGAACTTTTAAATGATTCTGCAAAGAGAACTTTGCACATAATTCGCCAATTACAACTTTAGAAATGGTTCAGTAATGAGAACTTTGAAATGATTTGCTAATGAGAACTTTTAAATGATTCTGCAAAGAGAACTTTGCACATAATTCGCCAATTACAACTTTAGAAATGGTTCAGTAATGAGAACTTTGAAATGATTTGCTAATGAGAACTTTTAAATGATTCTGCAAAGAGAACTTTGCACATAATTCGCCAATTACAACTTTAGAAATGGTTCAGTAATGAGAACTTTGAAATGATTTGCTAATGAGAACTTTTAAATGATTCTGCAAAGAGAACTTTGCACATAATTCGCCAACTACAACTTTAGAAAAGGTTCGGCAATGAGAACTTTGGAAACGATTCGGCAACGTGATCTTTAGAAATGGATCGGCAATGAGAATTTTTGAAATTATTCACCAACAAGAACTTTGAAATTATTCGCCAATGAGAACTTTGGGAATTATTCGGCAATGAGAGATTTCGAATGTTCAAGAGCTTACGAGCGACTAATAAAATTTAAAATGATTATTGATTACGTCAACATTTTAATCTCTTGAAGGAAATTTAAAATTGTAACTTTCCAATCAATATTTGTTCAAATTATTCAAACATGTAACACACGTATAAAAGTTGATAAAACTACATTGTATGTTTACACCTTGATTTTATGTTTGAATTGCAGCATTTCAATTAACTCTACAGTTTAGAAAAAAATATAACTTTAATATATTAGTCATTCAAAGTATGTAGGCCTAACGTTTTCAGTTTGCCAAGTAGCCGCTAGAAGCAGCACCTAACAGTGACAAGATCAGGAATTTTGTTAAGTAAGAATGCTAATGTTTCCACTTGTTTATTACCAACAAACGCATGATTATTATTAAATGTTATGTTATTGTAGTAACCTTAATAACCCGATTTATAGATAGTAGAAATTTAATTAGGAAAATGTGGTATATATACAACAATTACGTGACACATAATTAAACCAGAATTTTTATTTTAGTTTTCGGCATACATTAAAAAAGTCTTGTTTATGAAAGTGTCGTTTAATTGTGTATTCATATAACAAGAAAAAGAAATTCATCCAAGGATTACAATATATACATACATATATATACATACATATATATATATATATATATATATATATATACATATATATATATATATATATATATATATACATATATATATATGTATATATATATATATATATATATATATATATGTATATATATATATATATATATATATATATATAGAGAGAGAGAGAGAGAGAGAGAGAGAGAGAGATAGCACATGGTAAACTTTGCTGAGCAAGATTCTTTCCAGTCTCTATTGCGTATCAAATATCCTGGCAAAGTGCTATCAGCACCATCTCAGTTACTAAAACTTACGGCAATACCGTTAATGTACATGAACATTACGGGAATCAAGTCTGAATGTATTAACGTAAAGTTCAATAAGAATAAATAATATCTAATTCTAGTTGCCTGGCCTTCAACACCATGCACAGATACTTAGGCAAATAACATAATAATATACTCATAGTTCTGCAGGAAGTTGGCATAAATGTACCCTTAGACACCTTTGTTAAACTACGTAATAAAATCGGTTAAAATAATATTTCACCAAAGCTATTCGGTTGAACAAGATATACACAAGGGGTAAGCGAAGCAGGAATGTGTTTAGTTCTGTAAACACACCGTAACTATAGTTTATACGTTGTACTAGCTATTACTTCTGGTCACAACTTTGTCATTGCAATTCTTCATAAAAATAGACTAATATCGATATAATGTACTTTAATAATTATTAGAGATAAAGTTTGTTAGTATATAGTTGAATTATATAAACGAAATACATTACGGTCTGCGCGTGTGCTAACTACGAGCAAGTGCAGATCGCGTTACAAAAGTATCCGAATATTTCCACCCCGTTTGACAGATATATTAATTGGCTGGTTCGTGTTTGTAATTAAATGCTGGAACCCAACGCTACAATGCCTACTTGCTTATGCAAATTAATGGCGTAGAAATATTTCCATTATTCGGCTTCACTGTGCTGTTCCATCGGTTTCGGAATACCAAATACTTTAAACACATCAACACGAAATAATAGTAGGCTATTTAATACATAATATGTACAGTATAATGACAGTAAAATTATCTAAGACACCAAATGCCAAACGAAGCGTTCACATATACAACATTCAAGTCGTAGTGATACTCTATGGGCCTTTTTGGGGGGGGGGAGAAAATTCACATAGAATTACTAAATTTCAAAGCTTTGAAAAATTATTTTGTTGTTTTGAAATTTCTATAGTTACGTAGAAGTTGACCATGTAAAATTGTTCGAGAAAAATTTATTTTCTAAAAATTTATTTTGTACAATTTTTTGCTCACTATATTTCTTCTAGAATAAAGTGTTTATACTAAGAAATGAAAATAGTACGATATATTGACATATTATATGTAATAAACTAAATATAACATTCATCGATAGAAACCTTATTAGGTTTACAGTGTTTTTTTTTATAATAGTAATAGAATTTGTACATTCATCTATTTATATGTATACACACATACACATACACACATACACATACACACATACACATATACACATACACATACACACATACACATACACACATACACATACACACATACACACATACACACATACACACATACACACATACACATACACACACACACACATACACACACACACACACACACACACACAATTATGTTTATTAAGGTAATAATAATAATACAGTAATAAATTAAAGTGGAATTTTATGATTCGTTATTAAAAAATGAAATTTGCACTTTATGTCAGAATAACAAATGTCAGTTACATAACCCATAAAGTATACAAAATTCGATAAAAACTCAACAAAGCTTGGCATCAATAACTATTAGATTTTTCATTAAAAAATAAACATCTATTCCTTTTGAAGGCAACTGCTGCGGCACGAGTGTTTTATTAGCAAAATATAAATCAAACAGGCTGTGTTGATGACAAAAAGATGTATTATTTCTAAACTGTTTTCAAAAATCCTTCGAAACCCCAAGCTTTATTAAATCCAAATAAAACCAAGCATTGTTTAACATCTTAAGCCTATTGGTTTATAGCTGAAGGGATATAATCCTGTTTCTCTTATAAAAAAAATTTTTCATTAAAAATGTAAATGTCTAACTTCTAGCAACAGTAAAAACAGAACCACATCTTAAATAATTAGCAATAAAGGGTATACCCAATAAGTAGCTGATTTCATTGCAGTTGAGAATTACATCAACAACAAATCTATCGATTTATAAAACAATCGTTAATAATCGTTTTCTTAACCAAGTAGTGAAAATGATTTATTAAACAAATAAACCATAAAACAAAATTCGTTTTAGAAAACTCAATAATACTTGCACTAAGCAATATATTGATAGATTTGGAGAACATTAAACTGGAGCTTTGTGTTATTGCTATAGTTTAAGTAAAAGTACCCCTTTTTAAAATTAACTAAATAACTTCCTCAGTGGTTTATATGTTACAAAACGTACTATGTTGGACAAATATTTTTTACCAAAATATTATTATTAAATTGGTATTTTTCATCTTCATATTGCCGTTTGTTGAAGGAATTTAAACTGTCGACGATCCATTGACGTGAAGGGCGGCCACCCTTGCGTGATGTATCCTATCCTGTCACTCGGACTCAGCCAATGACTCACTGAGTTAAGTAGCCGGCTATTGGGTTTTTGTCATAAATAAATAAACAGATTGAAATATATTGTCAAAGTGAAAAACGTTTGGCAAATATAAAACCCCAAGTGATAGAAACAAACTTAAAGACTTTTGGTCCTACTGCTTAAATGTCCACGAACAATTATGTTTTTACGTTTTATTAAGCAATATCAAATAATATAATAAAGTAACACAACCTATGCGTTAAATCATCTGTTCCACCACGTAACCTAACATAAAACTGTTTTATGTAGTCATGCTGTCACTTGTTTTATGTCAAATTGGACAGAGTAGCTATATTGCCTACCTTGCCCCGTTTAAGAAAAGATTTTCCCATATAAAACTATAATTAATAATACAACATTAAGAGCATATCGGTACAATATATTACAATAAAAATATTGGAAACAACCCCAATACCATAAAAATAATAAAAAATAACTAATAATACAAGTTACCTGAGATTAAACCCGTATGTGCTTTTTATGGCCATGTTATCATCATCAGAGGGTCTAGTTAAGATACATTATTTGCTAGATTTTAATTTTGCAATAAGACCCTCTGATGATGATGATGATGATGATGACATGGTCATCGAAAAGTATATAAGTAATATAAAAAATTATATAAGTATATTATTCATTTTTGAATTATCAGTTATTTTTAAATATTTTTGTGGTATTGGGGTTGTTTCCAATATTTCTATTGTAATATAATTAAATAATTAAATGTAATTATTAAAATATTTTTTAAAAAAATTATAACATCATGTTCCATCCACTAAAACAAAAAGCAAATGTAATTGAAGATGAATGGATGAATAAAAAGTACTTTGTCAACGATTGAACGTTTGGTCGAGATATATTTAGGGAGATTGGAAACTAATTTAGTAGCAGAAATAGAAAAACATTTTCAAAAAATTAAAGATGCCAGTATTTGAAATCATACTAACATAAGGCTAGACCCGTTTAAGGATTTCTTTTTTGAAAATAAAAATAATACTATCATAGCTTTCCAAAATTGAGTTGAGAAAAGTCGAAACTTAAATAAAGTAAAACAGTTTACAAATTTAAACATATTAAATTAATTATATTTTTAAGCCCAAAATGTAAGATATGGAAAATTTATGTAATAAAGTGAATCAATAATGTTTTTTGAAGACAAAACAATTAAAGAATGTTGTGTAAAGGGAAAAACGTTTTTGTTTTATTTAGCCGAAATAATAACCCAAGGCTTAATGAATGGATTTATCATAATATGGTTGTTACGACATTTTATACACAATGAGGTGTTCCAGTGAACTCTCGCAGATGATGCTAGTATGGACCACAAATAAACGCTTTAGATCAATGTTTGTTAGGTTGGATTATCGTTATACCATGTAACATAAAAAAAGAATTTTATGTCAATTCCTACTTAAATCAAATATTTTTGTTTAGTTTCTAATTGTTTTATAATTAAAAATAATATAATTATGTATATAAGCCTACATATGTCACAATAACAGTATTAAGTGACAAAATAGAATGCGAATTTCCTTGAGAGTTTCCATTTTACTTTCTATGTATGGTATTGGATTATTATTTTTGTTTGTTACTCTTCATACGTTTTCTTTTTATCGCCGCTTGCATTATATTGTAGTTTCTTTTCGCTTTCCTTTCGCATTATCCGTTTGTGAAGCAAGTTTCGATAACGCTAATCAAGTTTGTTTATTTATTATACTCATTTTTAATCCAGAGCATTATTTATGATATTGTGTAGTAACCATGGCAACAATTGAAGTTCAATTGATCCACAATTGATTACTTATAGATCTATGAGAAGTTCATCTCTAACTATAAAAAGTTGGCTCAGTGCCAAAGAGCGATAGATTTCGAACATAAAGAAACTCAGTTCGAATCCTACAAGACCCCCAAATTTTTACAATTTAAATATTGAGTAAATATTTGGAAAAAAACTGTATTAACGTCAATTGTCACCTAATATAGGTTTAAAAAAATTGAATTTTAACTTGATTGGATGAATAAAAACGTATTTTATTAACGATTGACAATTTGTACAAGTTGTATATCAGGAGATTGTGAGCTCTTAGAAAGAATATAAATATATAACAATCTATAATAATATGAATTCTGGAATATATGCATAGCTACTGAGGAAATAATATGAACTGAACATGCATGTTTACTAATGAAAGAATATGCTGCTTGCCAAATACAAATTATGTTTATAATGATACCCACTTTTATTTTTATGCATATCATTTTATTCCCTTTAGATTTGTGAAGCTGTTATAATGACTGCATGATTGATTCTATTTATCATACCACGGGAAACATGATAGACAGTTCCAAGCTATCTTACTTAGCTGTATAGTATAGAATTCTAGAAAGTATATTCCGTCAGCCAGGAGAACGAAGCGATGCGGAATGCGGGGGCGAGTCTGAATTGTAGGTTTATGCAAGTTATTGTCTGGATTTAGACGTACAACCTACCACATCAGTCCGCCATCTTTGTACTCTGACTGGCTTCAGTTACAGAAATGTCGCTCTACTCTTAGTAGCAACATTACTAAACACCTTTCTCTTCCAATGCCTCTCACTTGCCTTACGCCATCGAGAACATGCCTTCTAACATAATACTGGTACTAACTCTCGTTGTTTCCCTTATCTAATCCACTGCATACCAGAAGGTCACTCTTGCACATAAAGGATGTTTGGCATACACATATTGTGCACTTGTTGGATTCTTGTGTCTTCATTCTACTCAGATGTCCGGAAAGACGATCATGCTCCGTGGCCAATAGGAAGTTAGCACAGATGTTTCCCTTATCCAGTTCAGTGAAGACCAGAAGATGGTCCTTTTCCGTAGGGGATGTTTTGCTCCGTGGCCAATAGGAAGTTAGCACAGATGATTCCCTTATCCAGTTCAGTGAGGATCAGAAGGTGGTCCTTTTTCGTAGGGGATGTTTTGCTCTGTGGCCAATAGGAAGTTAGCAACAGATGTTTCCCTTATCCAGTTCAGTGAGGACCAGAAGGTGGTCCTTTTCCGTAGGGGATGTTTTGCTTCGTGGCCAATAGGAAGTTAGCACACATGTTTCCCTTATCCAGTTCAGTGAGGCCTAGAAGGTGGTCCTTTTCCGTAGGGGATGTTTTGCTCTGTGGCCAGCGGAAAGTTAGCAGTTGATGTTTCACTTGATCACCTCAAACGCTTTGTACTACACTAACTAAATATATCAGGCAAATATTTGTAGTTTGTAACATGGTTAGTACAGAGGAAATGGACAGAGAGACAAGCGAGTGTTTCTACTAGTCACTGACCCATGCCCTGGAGTCCCTAGTAATGTTTACAGTAATACGGTTCAACTGCTTTTAATGCACTATATTTGTTATACAATAATAAAATTGGGCTGTAAATATTATATTCATAAGCATGGAAGCCTTTGTACTAAAAGGTTACCTTTAAAGTCTTTGGAGCTTCTGCTATTAATTTTCCATTTTTATTACAATATTAAAGTGTTCAAATATTTTATCTGACAGAGTTAGCTATCAAAGGCAAAAACTAGAATATTCAACTCACATTCTCACTAGTTCATTCAAACTGACTAGTTTCAGCAAATAAATCATCTTCATAGGCGATGGGTTTATATTCAATCTTACAGTAATTATACTAAGATAAATGACTAATGAAACTAAATGTTTTTGTTGAGCGAAGTACGATAGCCTTGCGTGACGTAATTGCATTTGTCCCACTTTGACAGTCGCACTCAGCCAATGACTCGCTCTGTGGCTAGACGCTCAGGGGCCTGCTATTGATTTACTGTCATAAGTAAATGTATACACATTACGAATACACTGTACGCCTTACTGAAATGGAAGAAAAAATGTAATACCTATCAATCCGTATCTGTAAAGCAGCAATCTGTTTTAAGGGTAATATGTAAAACACGAATATATATATTGTGATTAAATAGCACATTCATTTTCACCCAATTTAGATTGTGTTGTCTAGGCAAATAATAACATTGCTTGAAAATGTTCAACAAAAAAACGTAAAAAGACATAACATCTCTCAATTGAATGCAACGTCTCGATTATCAAACTAACAAACTAATAGCAGAAACTGTTAAAGCAAAAAATTGCAATTTTTAATTACATCACTTTTATAAAACTCATGATTATGCCTTTTCTAACCCGCCCAAAATGAAGTTTATAATATTTACAATTTAATTTATTTAAATCATAATTTGCAAATATTTAATCTTCATTGGTCCTGATATAATGCAGTAAAAATATAAATATTTAACACAAACTAAGAATATATGGTCACATGTCATGTTATCTACAAAATAGAATTTTAAGAAACTTTTTTTCACGCTTGTCTTGTTGATAGTTTTTGATTTATGTTTTCATTGGTGTTTAAAAGTTGTCCTGCAATGCAAAATGTTTGAAAAGATATATATTTTTATCTTCACCAAACTATGAATCATCTTTCATTTGAGTTCACATAGTTGATGTTACATTAGGCCTATATCATCTCATAAAATACTTTCAAAAATATTTCAATCATGTATATAACTACATAGAATTTTATCTGTTAATAACTTACATTCCTAATTCATTATTTTGAGGACAAACCAAATATGGTATAGATTTTAAATCTTTGCATTAAACACTTAATTAGGAATTTATTATCATTTTCATTTGTTGTTGGGCAATCCTGGTTTTTTAAATGACTTTATCCCGTCGTATTTCTTTCGGATTTTGATTGTTGGCTGCATATGTTTCCTTTATGGCAGGATAGATGATCGTCCTTTATTATCCTTCCACTTCCTCTATCGTCCCACTACCATCCCACTTCCTCTATCGTTCGTTATTATCCCACTATTTCTATCATTTCACTACCTCCTCAAAATCTCTATCGTCCTTCTACCTCTATCGTCCCACTACCATCCCATTTCCTCTATCGTTCTATCACCATCCCACTATTTCTATCGTTTCACTACCTCCTACAATTTTCTATCATCCGTCTACCTCTTTGATCCCACTACTATCACATTTCCTCTATCGTTCTAATACCATTCCCCTATTTCTATCGTTTCACTACCTCCTCAAAAGCTCTATCGTTCCACTACCTTTCTACTAACTCTATCTCCTCACTACCTCGTCCGTCCCACTACCTTCCTACTATATCTATCGTCCCACTACCTCTTTTGTCCCATCACCTTTTTCGTCCCAATACCTCCCCACTACTTCTATCGTCCCACAACGACATTCTTCTCACTACTTTCAAACTACGTCTGTCGTCCAACTACCTCTATCCCACTACCTTCCCACCACCTCTATCATCCCATCACGCTTATCGTTTAACTACCATCCCGCTTCCTCTATCGTTCCACTAGCACAATCGTTCCACTAGCATCCCACTCCTTGTATCGTTTCATTACCTCTATCGTCCCACCACGTCTATCCTACCACTACTTCTATCATCCCACTACTACTATCGTCCCACTACCTCTATACTTCCACTACTTTTATCGTTCCACCTCGTCTATTTTCTCAATGCCTTCTCACTACGTCTATGGTCTCTCTCCCTCTATCATACCACTACTTCTATCATTCCACTACCTCTATCGTCCCACTACCTCTATCTTTCCATTACCATTCCACAATCTCTATCGTCCCACTACAGTTCTACTACCTCTATATTCCCACTACTCTATCATTCCACTGCCTTTCTACTACCTCTATATTCCCACAACATCTATCATCCCACTACCTCTATCGTTCCATTAACTTTCCACAATCTGTATCGCCCCACTACGTTTCTACTACCTCTATATTCCCACTACTTCTATCATCCCACTACCTCTTTCGCTCCATTACCATTCCACTACTCTATCGTTTCTCTACCTTCGAAAAATCTGTATCGTCCCTCTACCTTTCTACTACCTCTATAATCCCACAACATCTATCGTCCCACTACCTCTATCGTTCCATTAACATTCCACAATCTATATCGTCCCACTACCTTTCTACTACTTCTATATTCTCACTACTCTATCATCCCACTACCTTTCTACTACCTCTATATTCCCACTACTCTATCATCCCACTACTTTACTACTACCTCTATATTCCCACTACGCTATCATCCCACTGCCTTTCTACTACCTCTATATTCCCACAACATCTATCGTCCCACTACATTTCTACATTAACATTCCACAATCTGTATCGTCCCACTACCTTTCTACTACCTCTATATTCCCACTACTCTATCATCCAACTACTTTACTACTACCTCTATATTCCCACCACTCTATCATCCCACTGCCTTTCTACTACCTCTATATTCCCACAACATCTATCGTCCCACTACATTTCTACATTAACATTCCACAATCTGTATCGTCCCACTACCTTTCTACTACCTCTATATTCCCACTACTCTATCATCCAACTACTTTACTACTACCTCTATATTCCCACCACTCTATCATCCCACTGCCTTTCTACTACCTCTATATTCCCACAACATCTATCGTCCCACTACATTTCTACATTAACATTCCACAATCTGTATCGTCCCACTACCTTTCTACTACCTCTATATTCCCACTACTCTATCATCCAACTACTTTACTACTACCTCTATATTCCCACCACTCTATCATCCCACTGCCTTTCTACTACCTCTATATTCCCACATCTATCGTCCCACTACATTTCTACATTAACATTCCACAATCTGTATCGTCCCACTACCTTTCTACTACCTCTATATTCCCACTACTCTATCATCCAACTACTTTACTACTACCTCTATATTCCCACCACTCTATCATCCCACTGCCTTTCTACTACCTCTATATTCCCACATCTATCGTCCCACTACATTTCTACTACCTCTATATTCCCACTACTCTATCATCCAACTACTTTACTACTACCTCTATATTCCCACCACTCTATCATCCCACTGCCTTCTACTACCTCTATATTCCCACATCTATCGTCCCACTACATTTCTACATTAACATTCCACAATCTGTATCGTCCCACTACCTTTCTACTACCTCTATATTCCCACTACTCTATCATCCAACTACTTTACTACTACCTCTATATTCCCACCACTCTATCATCCCACTGCCTTTCTACTACCTCTATATTCCCACATCTATCGTCCCACTGCCTTTCTACTACCTCTATATTCCCACTACTCTATCATCCAACTACTTTACTACTACCTCTATATTCCCACCACTCTATCATCCCACTGCCTTTCTACTACCTCTATATTCCCACATCTATCATCCCACTACATTTCTACATTAACATTCCACAATCTGTATCGTCCCACTACCTTTCTACTACCTCTATATTCCCACTACTCTATCATCCAACTACTTTACTACTACCTCTATATTCCCACCACTCTATCATCCCACTGCCTTTCTACTACCTCTATATTCCCACAACATCTATCGTCCCACTACATTTCTACATTAACATTCCACAATCTGTATCGTCCCACTACCTTTCTACTACCTCTATATTCCCACTACTCTATCATCCAACTACTTTACTACTACCTCTATATTCCCACCACTCTATCATCCCACTGCCTTTCTACTACCTCTATATTCCCACAACATCTATCGTCCCACTACATTTCTACATTAACATTCCACAATCTATATCGTCCCACTACATTTCTACTACCTCTATATTCCTACTACTACTATCATTCCACTACCTCTTTCGCTCCATTACCATTCCACTACTCTATCGTTTCACTACCTTCCCCAAATCTCTATTGTCCCACCACTCTATCGTTTCACTACATTCCCAAAATCTCTAATGTCCCACTACTCTGTCATCCCTCTACCTTTCTACTACCTCTATATTCCCACTACTTCTACCGTCCCACTACCTCTATCGTCCCACTAACCCTACCGTTCCACTACCTCTATTGTCCCACTACTCTATCGTTTCACTACCTCTACCGTCCCACTACCTCTATTGTCCCACTACTCTATCGTGTCACTGCCTTCCCAAAATCTCTATTGTCCCACTACTCTATCGTTTCACTACCTTCCCAAAATCTCTATTGTCCCACTACTCTATCGTTTCACTACCTTCCCAAAATCTCTATTGTCCCACTACTCTATCCTTCACTACCTTCCCAAAATCTCTATTGTCCCACTACTCTATCGTTTCACTACCTTCCCAAAATCTCTATTGTCCCACTACTCTATCGTTTCACTACCTTCCCAAAATCTCTATTGTCCCACTACTCTATCGTTTCACTACCTTCCCAAAATCTCTATTGTCCCACTACTCTGTCATCCCTCTACCTTTCTACTACCTCTATATTCCCACTACTTCTACCGTCCCACTACCTCTATCGTCCCACTACCTCTACCGTCCCACTACCTTTATTGTCCCACTACTCTATCGTTTCACTACCTTCCTAAAATCTCTATTGCCCCACTACTCTGTCATCCCTCTACCTTTCTACTACCTCTATCGTTCCACAACCTCTACCGTCCCACTACTCTGTCATCCCTCTACCATTCTACTACCTCTATCGTTCCACAACCTCTACCGTCCCACTGCCTCTACCGTCCCACTACCTCCATCGTCCCACTACCTCTACCGTCCCACTACCTCTATCGTCCCACTACCTCTACCGTCCCACTACCTCTATCGTCCCACTACCTCTATCGTTCCACTACCTCTACCGTCCCACTACCTCTATCGTCCCACTACCTCTATCGTCCCACTACCTCTACCGTCCCACTACCTCTACCGTCCCACTACCTCTACTGTCCCACTACCTCTACCGTCCCACTACCTCTACCGTCCCACTACCTCTACCGTCCCACCACCTCTATCGTCCCACTACCTCTACCGTCCCACTACCTCTACCGTCCCACTACCTCTACCGTCCCACTACCTCTATCGTCCCACTACCTCTACCGTCCCACTACCTCTACCGTCCCACTACCTCTACCGTCCCACTACCTCTACCGTCCCACTACCTCTATCGTCCCACTACCTCTATCGTCCCACTACCTCTACCGTCCCACTACCTCTATCGTCCCACTACCTCTATCGTCCCACTACCTCTACCGTCCCACTACCTCTACCGTCCCACTACCTCTATCGTCCCACTACCTCTACCGTCCCACTACCTCTATCGTCCCACTACCTCTATCGTCCCACTACCTCTACCGTCCCACTACCTCTACCGTCCCACTACCTCTATCGTCCCACTACCTCTACCGTCCCACTACCTCTACCGTCCCACTACCTCTATCGTCCCACTACCTCTACCGTCCCACTACCTCTACCGTCCCACTACCTCTATCGTCCCGCTACTTCTATCGTCCCACTACCTCTATCGTCCCACTACCTCTATCGTCCCACTACCTCTACCGTCCCACTACCTCTACCGTCCCACTACCTCTACCGTCCCACTACCTCTACCGTCCCACTACCTCTACCGTCCCACTACCTCTACCGTCCCACTACCTCTACCGTCCCACTACCTCTACCGTCCCACTACCTCTACCGTCCCACTACCTCTACCGTCCCACTACCTCTACCGTCCCACTACCTCTATCGTCCCGCTACTTCTATCATCCCACTACCTCTATCGTCCCACTACCTCTACCGTCCCACTACCTCTATCGTCCCACTACCTCTATCGTCCCACTACCTCTACCGTCCCACTACCTCTACCGTCCCACTACCTCTACCGTCCCACTACCTCTACCGTCCCACTACCTCTACCGTCCCACTACCTCTACCGTCCCATTACCTCTACCGTCCCACTATATTTATCGTCCCTTTCAATACAATTTGTGCTAAATTCCTTATATTTTGCCCAAAGTCGATTAAAGTTAGTTTTTAAGACTTTTATTTCTCTTACTTAAGTTAAAGTTTCGACTATATCACTACACGTACAAGGTTGTAGAAAAAATGTTATTTAGAGTTGTACGACGATTTTTATTCGTTCGTTCGCTTATTATTTATTTATTTGTTTATTTTACACACTATTTATTCGATTCTACGTGTTTTGCTTTATATTTTCAAAGCAAATAGGGGGTGATTTTCATCACTAAATGTCTAATATAAAGTTCGTAATAAACCTCCCTGTTGAAAGGGGAACACCTGGTTGCTAAGATACCTGAAGGCGGTTTCGGTCTACGACAATCGATTATCGTTTAACCCAACTGTATTACATTTTCCTTTCTACGGATATTTTATTCATGTGGGGTTTAGTAAAAGTGTTCGTGTACTTGCTAATATCAGTTTAGTGTTTGATATGCTGCCGATTGGAAATTGTTTTAGTAAATAATATTTAACAAAAATTGCTGGTATAGTAAATATTCTATTGGAGAACGTTTAATATGAAACAACTAAATACAAAAGAAATAAAAAGACAATTATTTCAATAAATTTAATTTAGTGACTATAAATACGTTATGTACATTTCAGTTACAAGAAAAGTATCATCAGAAATACTAAAACAGTAAAATGTTTAGTAAATCTAAAGATGGTTACTTTGTAACCGATACGTACATTCATCAGATGTTGATTTATTGTGAAAACCATTTTTTTGCTTGGTTGGTTGTGTTTTGGTTATTATTTAGTTTACGTATGACTGATTCATTGTAACAAT
Source organism: Prosapia bicincta (assembly GCA_036971475.1). NCBI lineage: Eukaryota > Metazoa > Arthropoda > Insecta > Hemiptera > Cercopidae > Prosapia > Prosapia bicincta. The sequence goes on along the minus strand of JBAIZL010000002.1, from coordinate 404,772,308 downwards.
TTGACGCATTTGGATAAAACCATATGGCTTATTACTTGTTATAACTAATTGGGCTACATACAGGTTAGGGCAACTGTTTGCAAACATGAGATCACGAAATAAGACAGGTTAAAGTTTTATTAAAACAACAATTTAATTAATATAATTTCGAAATTGATTAAATTAATATAGATTTAACTAGTTTTAACATCAATTACGGATTTAAATCAGTGCAAATAATTGTAAAATAATCAGGGATTATATGGTTTTAAAAGCAAATTAGGGAATTGAAGTCTGAAAATGGTTAATTACATGATGACGTAAAAGCATAATTATTTACTGTGATAATATCAAGTTAGAGATTGGTTACTATTCTATGGTAGCATGCAATGTAAGTTATAAATGTTCGATTAAACCTCAACAAAGTATTTTGTGATTCTTAAGTACTTTAACAATTAGAAAAGAAACGATAGTGATAAGAATAGGGTGCAATAATAGAACAAGGAAGTTCGCCTGGATTACGTCAAACCAATCTACCTCAATAACTTGGAACAACTGGGGTGCGATTTTTAATTATAAATAGACAAACCCTCTAAAAAACTCTTTATTTTTGTCATAATGTACATTTCGATGGTAAAGCAATGATTTTCAGATGAAATTACTTTTATTAACTCCTTGTTAGTTAGTATTGTAGTAATTTCTTCAGGGCATAAATAAAACTTGTTTGTGGTTTAAGACGTTTTATTTGTTTATATTAAGATAATAACCTTATTGGTGTTTTGCCAAAAAAAATATATATTTATTTACAACTAATCTACCATAGATTGCAAGGGTTGTGGCTGCCTTGTGTTTATTTTTAAGTACTTTATGCACCTACAGCGCCAGTAGGCCTATATATATATATATATATATATATATATATATATATATATATATATATATATATATATATATATATATATATATATAGGGAGTGTAAACTATTCTTTCTTCCACTGCACTACAGAGCTTGTGCTATGACGAACGCAATACACAATCGTCCTTGAGTTGGTGTACTGCTACAGGGCGGAACCCGACCTTATCAATCGTTAACAACAGTGACGTGTTTATGCCAGCGTCTAATGGAAGGTTTTAGGATGATAGAATAAAAGGAAAGGGAAAAAATGGAAGAACCACAACGTCCAACCTGCCTACTTTATGTCTGGTAAATTAAAGAAACTTAGAGTATAAACAAATATTTTTAAACTCAATTCCTACTCAGGTCAACAAAGGCAAATTGTGTATTTGTTACTTTTTATTAAATAACTTAAAGTAATACAAAAAAATAACATATCTAATCCTTTAAAACAGCTGTTCTACTACATAACTTGTGTTTTATGAAATCCTATGTTATCACCTATTTTAAGCCAAATGGGACGAAATAACTATATTGCATACCTTGCCCCTTATGTGAAAATGTTTTCCTCCCAAATAAACTAAAGATAATACATTAAATTTAATTAATATTATAATATTTGAAGAACTGTATTAACCACAAGTGTCATCCTCTAAAAGTTTACAAAATGTATTTGAACTTCACTGGATAAATAAAAAGTATTTTATTAAAGATGGATAATTTTAACGAAATATATATAAGGAGAGGGTGAACTTATAGGGATAAGATTAAAATATAGTTAATTTCTTTAAATTTCTTCAAAAAGTACTGAAAATAATATTTAATTTTTGAAGTAAGAGAGTTTTAAGAACTTGAAAACTAAACTTTGAAATTATCTTCTCAAAGAACAAAAACATTATAAGTGCAGCTTTCCGACCTATCAATGAAAAATAACCTGCGCCAGAATGGCTCGCCAGAAGGTGCTGCATACTATTGCATATACTTTGAGGGATTTTCTGCTGTCGGGGCCTACCTTAGCAACTACGGCGGTAAGGTAACTGCCATATATGCTGCAGCAATTGCGCTTGAGAACCTGACTGCTCCGGCTAGTGCTATTTTCCTTGTTGACTCTAAGACCGCCACAGACTGGCTGTAGTAGAACCATAGACTGTATAAGGAAACTCTCACAAATACCGCGTGGGTCCCTACCTTGCTGAGCACCTCCAAAGCATTCATGTGCAACCGACCACGGAGTGTCTGCTGTGTGGCAGTGACCTTTGAATGGGCCGGGCCCAGAATCACAGTCACACCTTCATGGCCCATCTCTGCTGGTCAGCGCGTCGCCAAGTGCCTCAACTGGTAAGGGTGGGCTTTGGATACTAAGTACGTAAGAATAAATAATTGCGACTCCATCATATGGCTCACTTGTTCCGACCTAGATTCAGGGCTTTGGCGATTCCAGTCTAATCTACTCCGTAGACTTACGAAGTCTTTTTTAAATAAACCTCATAAACCTACAAAAAAGAGGTCCAATAAATTATACAAACACAGTTTACTAAATTTTACCAATCACAGGCCCAAAACTACTATTTCCATCGATTTTCCAAACCTTACCAAAAACCTGAACGTAGTCACTCCCAATGTTTCTAAATGCCCATTCTGGTAAATCGGTCAACGTACTTGCAAATGAGATCCTCACCACCTCCAGTGTGTCCTAACCTAAGGCACGGAAGGATACAGTAGGAGCGTGAGCTACATTTCAGGTCACTGCTCAACCTGACAAAGTTCTGAGAGGGCTGATAGTGTGAACAGAAAGAGCTCAGATGTCCTGTTTCTCAGCCTCCATTCCGTTTACACAGAACTTAGGAGCCTCATCGAATGAAAGAATTGGAATCTGCTTTCTACCTTGATGAAGTATATATATATATATATATATATATATATATATATATATATATATGGCCTTAAACCCGCGACTCACTAGATTCTTCATGACATTGTAGCAGTTAGCAACCCCTTCAAGTCACTTGACCACCTTAGGCGAGACTTCCGAAAAGCACTAGCCAAGAATAGTGATTCCAATACTTCTACAGTTTACGTTTACCAAGTCTTCAAATTCAGAATTCAAGGTAATTCAATATAATTGTCCAATTATATTAAGTTAATCTCATTTTCATTTCTGTAGATTTGTAATGATCCGGTTTGTGTTTATCTTGTGACACTGTCGCGCCCCCTATCATGC
>JBAIZL010000002.1:404756713-404764213 GCA_036971475.1 Prosapia bicincta | reverse complement strand
GAGGTTTAATTTATTTAAAAATATGATGAATAGTTACTATCTGGAATACATCCGTTCATTCTGCAGTCCATAAATTCGCAGTTCAAATGAACGAATGTACTCTAGATAATAACTATTCATCATATTTTTCCATCCGTGAAGGAATACGTATCAGCATATATATATATATATATATATATATATATATATATATATATATATACAATTCAAATTATATATCTTTTAGGCTATAATACCCTCTATTATATTATATTATGTATGGTATGGTGTATTTGTGTGTGGATGCTGGCAGTAGTGTTGCGTTAGACTCCCTATGAGTAAGAGCAGTTAAACTGGACCCCAGGTTGTGTCTCTCTCTTTCTTTCTCTCTCTCTCTTTCTCTCTCTCTCTCTCTCTCTATATATATATATATATATATATATATATATATATATATATATATATACACACATATAGGTAGATAGATAAATATACGAACAGTTCTTGTTGATATACGAGTTCTAATAGGTTTCTAAAAGGTACATTTGAACTATTTTTACCGGTAGATAAGGGTTCAATTCCAAGAGATTGGAAATACAAGATAAACTTAGTACAGTGTTTTAAATAGTGTACATATATAACGTAAAATACACAGATAGTGGTAGTAATAACTTATTACTATTGGGTGCAGTATTTTGCATTGAAATATTTTTTACATTGAAAGAATGAAAAACCCTCAAAGTAAACCATTATATATTTTGATATATCGATTAAAAAGTATTAAATCTACACTTGTTTCCTTTTTCCCCTATAAAAACCAGCAATAAAATAGCTTTCTCCATTACGCAGGACGAAGCCATTACGGCACAGTATTCCTTTTACAATGCAGATGGATTGATTGTATACGTTATTGTCAGAATAAAGTATAAACTAGAAAGCCCTTTCTTTGCAACAAATCTTTAACCCACAATTTCCCATCATCGGAAGGTTACAACTGCACTGTTTGGTACGTAGCCATGGTATTCTTGTTTATATTAACGCTGCTGTAATCGATATTTATTCTTGTAATACGTTGAGTTATGGTTAGTGTTAGCGTTTGCTAATTATTTTGTAAAGTCGTGTTGTATAATCATCTTGGTTTCACTGAATAAAGTAATGATTTGAAGAGCAATGTGACAACTATCAACTTACTTGCTGACGCGTTTGGAAACAGTAGTTTCAACCTGCTCCTCAGTTTAGAAAGTCTAATAAAGAGAATAAGGTTAGGCATCGTCATTGTTACGAAGGCTTCGAAACGCGTCACCAAATGAGTCATTATTCTTCACTTAGTTCTTCAAATAATTAACGACGATGTTATTTTGTGTTTATGTCTATTGATTTTGTGTTTATGTCTATTGATTTTGTGTTTATGTCTATTGATTTTGTGTTTATGTCTATTGATTTTGTGTTTATGTCTATTGATTTTGTGTTTATGTGTATTGATTTTGTGTTTATGTCTATTGATTTTGTATTTAAGTCTATTGATTTTGTGTTTATGTCTATTGATTTTGTGTTTATGTCTATTGATTTTGTGTTTATGTGTATTGATTTTGTGTTTATGTCTATTGATTTTGTGTTTATGTGTTTATGTCTATTGATTTTGTGTTTATGTCTATTGATTTTGTGTTTATGTCTATCGATTTTGTGTTTATGTCTATTGATTTTGTGTTTATGTGTATTGATTTTGTGTTTATGTGTATTGATTTTGTGTTTATGTCTATTGATTTTGTGTTTATGTCTATTGATTTTGTGTTTATGTCTATTGATTTTGTGTTTATGTCTATTGATTTTGTGTTTATGTCTATTGATTTTGTGTTTATGTCTATTGATTTTGTGTTTATGTCTATTGATTTTGTGTTTATGTGTATTGATTTTGTGTTTATGTCTATTGATTTTGGTATTTATTTCGCATAGGTATTTGTATTCTAGATTTCTAAAACATGTTACTGAGTCGTGGTTGTTGTGAGTGTGTGACTGTTGCATTTATTTATGCGTAGATTTACGCACGAAATAAGGTATTGCTATTACTTTGTATTACGTATTGCAAGTTTGAGAAGTGTACTATTAGTTATATTTTGCATTATACATTCTGTTTGGCTTCTTGTAAGTTCTTGTAATTATCTCCCCGCTTTTCTAAGATATTTTTAAATTCCTGATTTTGAATAATTTGCAGGTCTAACGCAATGATATGTAGTCAAATTTATATTCCTTTCAATTTCAGGAATCATGTTTCCTTAGATTTACCTTTTCTATTGTTTTATAATAAATTCATTGTTTTAAATGTAAGACTGAAAACGAATTTATATATAGACAGTGTGTGTGTGTGTGTGTGTGTGTGTGTGTGTGTGTGTGTGTGTGTGTGTGTGTGTGTGTGTGTGTGTGTGTGTGTGTGTGTGTGTGTGTGTGTGTGTGTTTTTGTGTGTTTTTGTTCATCATATGAAGCTACATTCCACATGCTTAACCTATTTTAAACCATCATTATTACCAATACACCTAATGTTCACCATGTTAGGGTTGTATAACTGCCGATGCTGGATGACACACTTGTTTCCCAGTTTCCCATTTACCACTTAGTGGAGTGAGGGGTTTAAACCCCGCTTTTATTTAATTACTGTCACCGTATCCCGGGATGTCCAACACCCAATTAGAGCACTGGATGTCCTCGAATTAAATCCTGCAAACTGTCATAGCAAACGGTTTTAAAACTTTTAAATCTAATCAGACCTAAAAATCCGAATATTACTCCGCATGCTTTAATACGAGAAACTCGTGCTTGCGTATACAGAGTAGCACTGAGAGGAAATAGTGATGCATTTAATAATATAGTATCGAGACCCACAGCTTTATGTGTGAGAGGAAGACACTCTTATATTATAGTTTATGCTACAAACATTTCATCCAAACAAATGCGTCGTTCTGATTATGGTAAATCTCGTTGTATAAATATTAACTGTATAAGTATTTAGGTTTCTTCATGCAACGTCTTGTAACTTGTGTAATTCCTTTATAAGCGACTGCATAGACGTTCCACGTAAAGTCTTATAGTTTAGATTTTATGCATGCATTATATCTTACAAAGTAACCTAGTTTCTACTCTATCACACTCCATTCTCAATCAAGTTTATAATTAATTACTCTTTAAAACTTTACTATTTTGCCACGTTCGCTTGGCTGTATCTTTAATGGAAAATGGCTCTCCCCCCTATCTCTCCCTCTTTCAGCCCCCCTCACACACGTACACTACACACGCAGGCAGCCAAGCGAGCACACGCGAGCACACACACACACACACACACACACACACACACACATGGATACTATTTAATCGGATTTTCTGTTACAATCATAATTTTCAAAGTGTTATTATAATTATTAGATACATTAGTCAATATATTTTAACAAAAACACATTCTTACATTAAACTAAAGAACTTTTAGTTTTAAATTTATCCTACTATTTTAATAGTATGATACGATAAAACAAAACAACAATCAACTATAATAGTTTTAATATCAACAAAACACAAAGAAAGTTGTACAACTCAGTGACATGTTGGAAATAGATCTCCATCTGTAATTTTAGTTCATGCTGTGGAAATGTAGGAAGTCTATGGCAATATGGATCTACTTCTCGCACAGATTCGCCATAACAATATGTTTGGAAGATCTGTGGCAACTCAAGTCCTTGCATCTTTGCAGTTTGGTCACGCGAAGCTTATGTAAGGGGGTTATGAAACACCAAACTAACCATTGTACAAGGAACGTCTGGCCAAAATGTGAATAACCTATCTAAGGGAACAAACATTTTTAACCCCACTTGTCAAACCCAGAAAACGGTCCCCTACCTCTCCATTACACATTAAATTGCGATTTATGGAAAACTTCTTTAAAGCAAAGTACCAAAATGTGTTGATTTTATTTATATATATATATATATATATATATATATATATATATATATATACAGGTATATGATATTACTCCTAGAATACGTGATGCAATAATAAAGGAAATAATTTTCAGTTCAGTTTTCTACCACTCCTAACGTTTCAATACTCTCCTATGTTGACGCGTTTCGGAGTAACTTCATTTTCAATACTTCAACCCTACTCTAAATAAAACATATAGAGATATTCCTAAAAGAAATGAAGATGAGTATATTAATAATTTAAAGAAAATATTTGTGTAGGCCCACAAACTACGCGAATAATGCTGGGCAACAAATTTGAAGAGTGATTAATTGTCAGAAAAAAACTAACATGACATTAGCTTATAAAAGTGTCTACAAGATTTTAAAGAATTACAAAGCGAATAATTATTGTGACTTAAGAACTTGATTGAGTTTTACAAAGCAACCGGATGCAATATATCTTTATAGATACATCTCTTGCGTTCCCAATTTGATATTTGCCTGTAAATCTTGTTACGGTTAGCAAGAAATAGGCTTAAGACAATCATGGAAAAGCTGTAACAATGAAAATGTAAACCTTATACACAAAAAATTATTTAACTGCTTGTCTATTTAGGGTATGATGGGTTTTATAATAATGCATGGATTAAGTGCATAAAATATTTTGTATAACATCCATTCAAAATAGAAAAACACGAAGGGATTCGAAATCAGAGTAAAATCATATAATTCACTTTGTGCTACTATAGTTTTATTCCGCTCCTCAAACTTATTTTAGCGGTTTTACTGTTTCTATAACTGACACACACTTGTATAGTTTACTTTCAAGGTGTTTTCACGAAATTATTTGTAACCCCAATTTTGCTCATCAACTAGTTTGTTAAAATCAGTTTGCGACTCCCATACCCCACGGTAAAGTTCCGGTGAGTTTAAGATATCCCGCAGCTAAGAACTAAACTTTTAAATGCATTCCGTAAAGTTTCGGCTCATTCCACTCGTCCTCAGTTATAACGGTCACTATTGTAATAGAGAACCCATTTATATTGAAATAATTCTTTGTAAATTCTACCATTCATAAAATCCTTTACTTCCGACTTTTAATTAAATTTCCAACTTTTAATTCCAAAACTTTTCTCTGAAACCTTTAAAGAGTGTAATAAATGAACACACTTGAGAGACATAAAACCTTCCTAAAAGACGCCGTTACACTTAGGGCGTAGAGGAACAGCCATGTTGTGAGGTAAGAGCATTTTCAGCACGAAACATAACCGGTGCGGAATTAAATTTGATCACTATGAACGTAATACTAAGAATTCAGGCTCTTCAACACACTAATTTTATTACAAAATTAAACGTCAAGTTAAAGCAATAAGCTATTAGTATCAGTAAGGTTAAACAAAATTATTAAAAACATAATAATAAACCCGCCAAAGTTTAATCTATTTTAATAAATTAGAATTTCCTCCGTTAAAGAGATTTGCAAATATTAAAAACATTTTAATTACTTATTGCTCCCTCTACTTCAATAAACATTTAATCATCCTAATTATGTAACGGCCCAGTGGTGGGCTGGATGTAATGGTACAGTTAGCACAAAGCGGAATTACTTCCCTAATTAATATTGTGGTAGCTCAAAATTCCCGTGAATATTACAAGTCACAATGTTAGTAAATATAATAAGTTTTCAACATTCAAAATTGTTTTTAAAACTTTACATGCCTCCTAAAATAACCTAACACTATTACACCAAGTACTTTCAAAATTAATTGTCTTAGTAGGATTAGTGTAGTGTAGGGTAGTCTCGCCTTAGTAGGGGTTAGGGGGTTAGTTCGGCTGCAAAACTCTTAACGAGAATATATTTTGTGTGTTTTCACATTTTATGCCCTATTTATGGTTTAACATTGATAGTGTTTTCTTATTAATTAGTAAGAGAAAAAAATGAAAGCTGAAACAATTTTTCAATATAAAAAGTCATTCTCTACTAATAACTAAATGTATAAGTTCTCTTGTATTTATACATAGGCTTACAAACGCGTCATAAATACATAAACACGCGCGCACTGTAGTTATTTAGCAATAATAACTCCTCTTATATATATATTATAATACTATATATAATATGTACTAGTGCATTTTATATTATTTCTAATAATTACACGAGAATCCTAATAATTATATACATATATTAAACATAAAAAAATTAGTACAAAATCAAATATTTCGATTCTGAAACAGAAAATTAATAAATCCACGAAAGTATGAGATATTTATAAATATATGTACTCTGATACTTTATTTTGTTCTTTAAAGTTTTGCACATTCATAATAAAATGTAACAATTGAAAGGTATCAGCATACAATCAATTTAATTTCTACCATTATTAGGAAGTGTCTTTTCTACCTAATGTATCTAATTAATATGACGTCATAAATGAAAAACAATTTCCAGGGAATTAAAGGTCGATGCGCCCGAGTTGAGTGGCTTACAAAATTATAAAGTGTCCACAGGAAATAACGCAAGAGTGAGTCCCGAGTAAACATACAAACGCGACCATAAAGGAACTTCTATGAGAGGTTATCTCTTTCTCACGTATTCAATGAGGGACTTTGTTACATTGCTACTAAATAATTAAATGCAATACTAAAGGTTATTTATAAGCACGTTTAAAGAGCAATACATTTTCAAACATTATATTTTCTTACAATAAAAATATTGAAAAGAACCCCAATACCACAAAAATAATCAAAAATAACAAATAAGACAAGTTACTTAAGATTAAACCCTTATGTACATTTCGATGACCATGTCATCATCATCAGAGGGTCTTGTTACAAAACACAATCTAGCACACAAGAAGTTACAAACTAGAATGATCCTCATCATTCTAGTTTGTAACTTCTTGTGTGCTAGATTGTGTTTTGTAACAAGACCCTCTGATGATGATGACATGGTCATCGAAATGTACATAAGGGTTTAATCTTAAGTAACTTGTCTTATTTGTTATTTTTGATTATTTTTGTGGTATTGGGGTTCTTTTCAATATTTTTATTGTAATATATTGTACCACTGTGCTCTTGATATTGTGTATTATCATGGCTTCTTTAATGTCCTAAGTAGACAATGTAGGAAAGATTCTAGGCTTAAAGAGCCTCAAGACTAAAGAAATATCTACTTACTTACAGTAGATGTACATAGATACTAAATAGTAAATAATTAAGAAAGATTAGAGATGTTAAATAATTAATATACAAACTTATCGAATGTTGACAACAAACGATAACATGAGAAATTTTAACTTATAGTCTCATTAATGGAAGGTTTTCAGCTGAACGTGTGAGTTCTGTACCGCAAACAATGTAAATCGATAGAAACTCACCACAAATGTCAAATAAACAGGGGTTTAAACTTTAAAAAATTTACTGAATTAAATAAGAGCAAAAGATTCAAAATTATAAATTTGATTTCAGATATGTTTTAAAGATTGTACTTTTTCAATTCCTTCTATTAGTTCACACCCTCCTCATATATATATATATATATCTTGTTCAAATTTTCATTCTTTAATAAAATAC
>JBAIZL010000002.1:404726713-404749213 GCA_036971475.1 Prosapia bicincta | reverse complement strand
CCTTTATGGTCAATCATTGATGAATCTTTTTTCAATCACGAAACACAATTTTCCCATGACTAAACTACGAGAAACTTTTTCATTAGGTTTTTTCATGAGTGTTATTTTACAAAGAAGAAGGTTTACAAATTTATTGGAGATATCTATTTTATTTTTATTGGAGTTTTCTTATGTAATTTTATGATTTACCAACTTATGAATGCAAATTATATACCGTGGCACACATGTGGCTTAGAAAAGCCTAACATAGTGTGCGCCAGATTAGGAGGGTTGAATGCATAGTCCACTTTCACCAAGGTTTTATATAGCAAATAAACACTGGGGCCGTATTGCAGAAAGCCCTTAATCCCTAGTTATGTGTAATTTATTCCCCCGTTAGAACAAATGTTCTTTTAAATTATTATACCGTAAAGGTTCTGAAATATTTTAAAAAGATTTAATAAATATTTCCCATAAAGTGCATGAACAAAAATACCTACTTAACCTAATGTCATGTTTTCTAGAGATTTTCATCAATTTAAAGTGTTCATATTTCACTTTTACCCATTCTAACCTCAAAATTTATTTTATAACAATTGTATAACAATCGCTAGTCTCTTGAGAAAATTTCTAAAGGCTGAAACGTGGACGTAAAGAATTAACGAAATATTGTCCTTATGTATTCAAATAAATTGCCCAACAACTCGTCCATTATTTTAAAGTAAATCCACCTCTTAGTGTAAGCAATAACATCACTTTCACACAATACCCAGGAGATATATTCTATGTGATGAATTTAGAGGTATAAATATTTACATTAAAACTAGGTCAATCAGAACACTTTCTAAGTTCCATAAATTTGAAAAAATCGTCGCCATTTATGTATTTTCTAAAAGTATAAATCTAAAACATACTTATCATGAAAACATTAATAAAGGTGTATTTTTAATATTAAATAAATCTATTGATATACTTAAATAAAAAGACGTGTTTAGTTTGGGTAATCTTCTTCATTTTACTACTACAGATGGATTTGAATAATGCAGTGTTTAAGGCAAATATTTCTTGTATGTCGTTTCCTCTATAAATAGCTTCCTATAGTGTAACTATTGCATGTAAAAGCACATTTCCAACATGACCTCGATGTTTTATTGCGCATCTTGCAATTGAAAACAGTGTTCGTCATCGTCCCACATATCTTCATTACTCTAAGCGTGAAACAGTGCAGAGAGGGGAATTACTGTACTATAGCTTACGTTTGCTGATTAATGTTGCTACTGGGTATAAGTAGCCCATAGCAACAAGTATCACATACGTTGTAGAGTGCAAACGTAGGCGATGTCTTCCTAGAGCTAGTCAACTAAGGAAAGATATTTAGTGGGACACTTGTTTCAATGGCAAGCAAATGTAACTGGTTTAGATAACGCCAATATTGTCAGTTGTCAAGGAACTTCAAAAACAAAATAAAAACTACTCTCCTTGTTGAAAAGGAGCATTTCTGATTAAGTTTTCATAGCTATACCTATTTATTGTGTGTTAGTGTGAGTGTGTGTGTGTGTGTGTGTGTGTGTGTGTGTGTGTGTTTGTGTGTTAGTGTGAGTGTGTGTGTGTGTGTGTGTTAGTGTGTGTGTGTGTGTGTGTGTGTTAGTGTGTGTGTGTGTGTGTGTTAGTGTGTGTGTGTGTGTGTGTGTGTGTGTGTGTGTGTCACCAATCCCAGGAATAATAAAGAATACCATATATGCACGAGTTATCTCGTATAAATTTGTCAACAGTATATCTTCACTGTTGAAGATACCACTGTAGGAAGATTCAAAGCTGTTGTCTGTCCGACTCGTGTATGTATGATATTTTTAGTATTCATGATGATGTTGGTACTGCTTTCCAACGAAAAGCTTGAATTATATAACACAATAAATCATTCTTGTGTTTGTATATTATATTGTTTTATATTATTTTTCATTATTACATAAGGAATTATATTCTTATTGTTTGTAAGTGTTTATTACAATAATGATTATAACAAGTACTATGTATATATATCTTACTTCAATAAAGCATAATAAAACCTTATTCTATTGCAGTACAATCATACTGCATTTGCTACTGTATTTTATATACTGAATGTATAACATAACTATAAATCATATGCATACAATTTGTATTTCAGAATATCATTGTATAAAATGTGGTAAAAGTTCTAATAATTTTTATTACTTAACATTTTTCCTAAAACTTCTTCTACACAAACAGCATTTGCGCCAAAATTTGTATTTTCAATTTATCACTGTGTTATCAATAGAGAAAAATTCCCACAATAAAAATTTTTTGAAATGAACCATGTTTAGTTACTTGAAGTGTTCACAATTTTAAAAACAATTAGTAAGAGATAAAATTTTGTGCTAATTCAGTAAGCTGAATAAAAACATTACCTTGCAATTATTTAACTTTAAAACCGAATAAATAATTGTCTCAATTTTAACTTTCTAGAATTAAGAATTTATTTTACTAAAACCACTCTCCCTATGAACCACCTGGTAAAAGGTTACCCGTTGCCTCAAGTGGCATTGAATTAATATACATAGAGATTTATGGGATACCCCAGAGTGGCATATTTACAGGATGCCACTAACAGTTCAAGGAATTAGAGTTTCTATTTCACGAGCTTAAAACACTTCCCTTACATGGAATTTAGTACTCTACTTGTATAAAATAACTAATTATGCGTAACGTTTTTGACATCAGAGAAGTCACTTCCGCTGTCCATTGTCCAGGCGCCGGGCTCGTAGTGCCTACTCATGGAATGTTCCAGGTATATCACAAGCCCCAGGTAAACATAGCCTAATCTAAGTCTCTCTTGTATTCTAGAACAGGGCCGCTTAAATCTTCTAATAAGGAGCGAAAATAGTTGAGAAAAAAGTGGCTCGTGGTCCACTTACAAGAAGAGAACTCATAATAGCTCTCACCAGTGTGTAGCTCTCACAGGTGTGTAGCTCTCACCAGAGCGTAGCTCTCACCAGAGTGTAGCTCTCACCAGGGTGTATCTCTCACCAGAGTGTAGCTCTCACCAGTGTGTAGCTCTCACCAGAGTGTAGCTTTCACCAGAGTGTAGCTCTCACCAGAGTGTAGCTCTCACCAGTGTGTAGCTCTCACCAGTGTGTAGAGCTTTTACCAGTGTGTAGCTCTCACCAGTGTGTAGCTCTCACCATTGTGTATCTCTCACCAGTGTGTAGGTCTCACCAGTGTGTAGCTCTCACCAGGGTTTAACTCTCACCAGTGTTTAGCTCTCACCAGTGTGTAGCAGTCACCAGAGTGTAGCTCTCACCCGTGTGTAGCAGTCACTAGTGCGTAGCTTTCACCAGAGTGTAGCTCTCACCAGGGTGTAGCTCTCACCAGGGTGTAGCTCTCAGCAGGGTGTAGCTCTCACCCGTGTAGCTCTCACCAGGGTGTAGCTCTCACAAGGGTGTAGCTCTCACCAGAGTGTAGCTCACATCAGGGTGTAGCTCTCCCCAGGGTGTAGCTCTCGCCAGAGTGTAGTTCTCACCAGGGTCTAGCTCTCACCAGTGTGTAGCTGTCACTCGTAATACAGGGCAAAATAAGATTTTTACGCGGCACACCATTCTGTTCTCACTTTCCAATCTCCCCCGTAAAACAAATGTAATCTAATAAATATTTAGGGTTAAAAAGGATCTCCATTTGAAAATTTCATACTAACAAATGCACATACAAAGTTACTATTTATATCAGCTGTTGTTCTGAGTAAAATATTTTTTTTCACAACGACCGATAATAGACGCATTTGATCGCCAAATAGTTTTAATAATAATTTCTATTTTTAAACACGACTACGGTGTCCTCTTCAGGCCCAAGTGGTAAATACTCATGAATTCACAACTCAGATACACACTTCACCACAATAACACATTTATACATTGAATAACTTGACATAAACTAAAGAAATAATAGATTTTAAAGTAAATACCTCGAACTATCATAGCATAAAATGCATGTATATTAATAACCAACACCATTATTACATATTGAAAAAATGTACTTGAAGTGGAAATGTGTCTACAATTGGTCTTTGTAAAGCCTTCTTAATTTAATTACAGACGTAAGAAATAAATAGAAATTTAAATTATTAAAATGTTATTTATTGAGGTGAGGCCTAAGCGTAACATTTTTGAAGCACAACTATTCTTTGAGGTTAGCCTGAGGTTATGTTAAAACAAATAAAAGACATACACAAAACTCACGAATTAATCATTTATTTACTCATACATATTTCAATGACAACGTCAAAGTGTAATTAATTGGATGCGTGGGAAACTTTGTATATTAATAGGGATAAAAATAATATTGTAAATAATAAGTCAGGCCCTATTCAAAATTCTATATTAATTTAATTAGTGTGACACAAGAAAATGTGTTTGTAACTTTTTGGTTTAAATATTGAAATACTGTAGATAGTGAAAACTAAATTAATTTATTTTTAGAAAATGTCGTACAAACTAAAAGAAAATAAGGTTTCTGAAGTAATATATCAAATGGAGTCGCTCCCTAAAGCGGTTAAAGAAACCATTTAGAACTCACTTCAAATAAGAAACGTATTAAATTTAATTTAAGAATTAGTTTATTTAGGTAAACAGGATGTTATGGGTATCTCTAAGTTGTGTTGAAGCAACGGCACCGGTGTTTTCCTTCCCGATGGAGGAGCATAATGGAGAAGTGGATTACACAGAAGCCTAATTTATTCCCCATTTATACAAATCCCTCTGTATACTACTCCATTGTATCGCTGCGAAATTGAATGACTGCATAATGTAAAGCCTCGAATGTATGGCGAGCTAAACGTGTATTAATAATGCAGTGCAAGGGGCGCAGAAGGGGTAGGTTGTGCAAACGTCCCCGCTCCACTCTCAGGTGTAGAAACGGAACAAGAAAAGGTTACTTTTGAAAACATTTAGTTTAGTTCTTCATTATTATAATTTTGTTAAATAATTGTAAGCAAAGATTGGGTCAGCCAGATTTTTGTTGGTATTAACAACATATATGAAAATATGTTCTATAGACTAAAGAAAGCAACTACAAGTGACGCGAATCATACATAGTGGTATGAATCATACTGAGTGGTATGAATCATACATAGTGGTATGAATCATACATAGTGGTATGAATGATACATAGTGGTATGAATCATACATCATGGTATGAATCATACTGAGTGGTATGAATCATACATAGTGGTATGAATCATGCATTGGGGTATGAATCATGCATAGTGGTATGAATCATACATAGTGGTATGAATCATATATAGTGCTATGAATCATACATAGTGGTATGAATCATACATAGTGGTATGAATCTTACATAGTGGTATGAATCATTGGTATGAATCATACATAGTGGTATGAATCATACACAGTGGTATGAATCATACATAGTGGTACGAATCATACATAGTGGTATGAATCATACATAGTGGTATGAATCATACATAGTGGTATGAATCATACATAGTGGTATGAATCATACATAGTGGTATGAATCATACATAGTGGTATGAATCATGCATAGTGGTATGAATCATGCATAGTGGTATGAATCATGCATAGTAGTATGAATCATGCATAGTGGTATGAATCATACATAGTGGTATGAATCATACATCGTGGTATGAATCATACATAGTGGTATGAATCATACATAGTGGTATGAATCATACATAGTGGTATGAATCATACATAGTGGTATGAATCATGAATGGTAGTATGAATCATGCATAGTGGTATGAATCATACATCGTGGTATGAATCATACATAGTGGTATGAATCATACATAGTGGTATGAATCATACATAGTGGTATGAATCATACACAGTGGTATGAATCATACATAGTGGTATGAATCATACATAGTGGTATGAATCATACATAGTGGTATGAATCATACATAGTGGTATGAATCATACATCATGGTATGAATCATACTGAGTGGTATGAATCATACATAGTGGTATGAATCATGCATTGGGGTATGAATCATGCATAGTGGTATGAATCATACATAGTGTTATGAATCATATATAGAGGTATGAATCATACATAGTGGTATGAAGCATACATAGTGGTATGAATCTTACATAGTGGTATGAATCATACATAGTGGTATAAATCATACACAGTGGTATGAATCATACATAGTGGTATGAATCATGCATAGTAGTATGAATCATGCATAGTGGTATGAATCATACATCGTGGTATGAATCATACATAGTGGTATGAATCATACATAGTGGTATGAATCATACATAGTGGTATGAATCATGCATAGTGGTATGAATCATACATCGTGGTATGAATCATACATAGTGGTATGAATCATACATAGTGGTACGAATCATACGTAGTGGTACGAATCATACATAGTGGTATGAATCATACATAGTGGTATGAATCATACATAGTGGTATGAATCATACATAGTGGTATGAATCATGCATAGTGGTATGAATCGACTATACCACATAGTGGTATGAATAATTCATAGTAGTATGAATCATGCATAGTGGTATGAATCATACATAGTGGTATGAATCATACATCGTGGTATGAATCATACATAGTGGTATGAATCATACATAGTGGTATGAATCATACATAGTGGTATGAATCATACATAGTGGTATGAATCATGCATGGTAGTATGAATCATGCATAGTGGTATGAATCATACATCGTGGTATGAATCATACATAGTGGTATGAATCATACATAGTGGTATAAATCATACATACGTTTTAAATTAAAAAGTCACTTTGCAAAACACTTGAAAGTTTGTAAACTTAAAACTTTTCTATAAAGCAAGCCACTATATAATATACATTACCTAATAAATATAACGACTATAGTACCTTATAGCTATAGCCTACTACAGATGTATTTTAGGATAGACTTGGTTGGGAAAAGAAACAGAATTAAATTTATAATAAAAGATAATCTCCATCACCTAACATGTTCCTTACGTGTTTTGTTGCTAGGCCGAGGTAAATCAAGCTTACTCCATCACTTCAGCAACCGGTTAGTTTACAACAGATCTTTTTTTTGGTAACCGAACCTATCTTTTTTAGGCAATTATAATATATATATAATTGTTATTATTATAATTATAAAAACATATTCAACGGGATTTTAGGAAATCTTGAGTTTGATGTTTCGTGTACGTTTGTAAACTGAGGTTATTTTGATTAATTTAACTTTGAAACTACTTTTTAATTTTGCAACATTTGTGTTTTTGTGTAGAACATATTTTTTAGTAACGCATGCAAGTAAGAAAGCAATCTCAACAAGACCTGCGTTTTGTTACCAATTACCAATATTTCCTGTATTAATTCAATATATTTGGGCTTTGAACTACGAAAGGGCTTTGTCGTTTTTATATTCAAAATTCGGTTTTATTAGAAACAACACAAGTAGTTTTAGTTTAGTTATATCCTGACTTTAAAGAATCGATTTAAAAATAGCAATTTATTTATTTTCCGATCATAAAAAGTATATTTTATTATTTCTTTGCTGCTTTCAACAGTGGCCAACCTTTTAAATATTCCTTGGTGGTATCTAAATACATCTTCCCTGTTATTACATTTTTAAATGTTACTATATCTGAAAGCATTAACTCATATTGCTGATATCATTTTGCTTCTTCATCTCATGTAGTTTACAAAAATGATTTTTGGAATTTAAACCATTCAACTGAATCCCTCACAACCACCCCCAACTTCAGCACACACACAATAGCCTATTGTGCTCTACTTTCAATGTAGTATTTTCTCCCCCTAGAGGGGACCAGTATCGACATACCTTCTCCCATTGCGTTTTATAAATATCCTTTTATCCTTCATGTTCGATTTAGGCTTTAGAAATATTTATCCTTTTTTTATACCCTTTCTTATGAAATTAAGGATTAAAGTCACTCATCGTTATCATGTTTTCAGGAACTGCCTGCAATAGTTATTTCTTTCTGAGCCTTAGATAAAGCATACAAGTCTCTGATCGTAGCTTGTGTAGTAGAAAAGGAAACGTCCTTCGTTTTGCAATAACTTAATATCAAATAATTTACAAGAAAACATTTGTTTGTACGATTTAATGGGTTAGTGTTAGTTGGCTACAGAATAAATAACAAACAGTGATTATTATTTTTAATTATGATTTTTTAGTATAAAGCAAAAATTACCCTTACTGAAAGATTATATCCGTAGAGAATAGTTTCAAAATGATTCAGCATTATTAATTTTGTTTATTAGTATTACATAAAAAGTTTATATCAAGGATTATTCTTCGAATTTGAGTACTTACAAAATAATTCTAATGCATTGCAGTTTATTTTAAAGAAATTAATTTATTACAAACTAAACAGTTACACTTTTCTCATTTTAAGATAATTTCTTAAATAGCCGTTGAGCAAGTTACTGCGTACAGTCTCTGCCCAAAATGTGTGTAACTTCTATATTTATAATAAAAAATTCCTATTTAAAATAGGATCAAACATTGTTTTAATACAGTATGATTTCATTTAATTTCAACATTTACTAAAACTACATTAAACCTAGTTTAAAGGCTAAACAGTGTTTGTTCATTTTTAATTTTTATTAATTTATACCTCCCGTTCCTTATATTTAATAACAAACTGAAAATATAAGAAAATGTATTTTCACCTCAACACACTAATTTTAACTCGAGACAGGTGATTCATAGGAGCAACCTCACCTCCCCATACCTTTAAACCAATCTTTATACTAAAGATTTACTCTTAAAGGTCTGTTATTATAAATATTAAAACAGAACATTGCCTTGTCATTACTGGATGCCAAGATGTGTCTGTTCGTATACTACCTTCATCCTTATGTACATATAACTAGACGGGAAATCTGAATTACTTCTTAGTAATTAAATATTTTATGTTTTATAATTCTATACAGTATTATTTCATAAGTTTATTTTTTTCTAAATGATAAGTACACTATATGAGTGAAAGTTGTAGCTGAAGACAATATAGATGTCTTATGTATGCATTTATTTCTTTAGCGACTTAGCCGGTTTATTACAAACCCCATTTCACATATATAAAAAGTTATATATTCACTAAACATTTACATATAACATCTAATATGCACAGGCAATGTCAGAATAACTTAATTTAGGTTCAGTATTTTTTACAAATAACCTGATCTGGGCTCTAATCAAATCGTACCATCTCCTTGAATAAAATACCCCCCCCCCCTAAACCCGCAAATCACTAAGAGTACCTCCTTTGTGCGCGCAGAACAAAAGGGCATGCATCTGGGTTTTGTCTTAGTACAAAAGCCGCCCGTCACAAAGACACCGTTTCGATATTACGGGGTAAATACAGTTATACTGGCACAAAGTTGGTTTCATTACAACATATTTATAATATGAATAGCTATGTCATTATCATTAAACGAAACCGGGTAAATGTTGACAATAGGATACGCTTATTAGGTTAGGTTGTACACACGTCTCGTTGCTTGCAAACCGAAACCGGGTAAATGTTGACAATAAGATACGCATATTAGGTTAGGTTAGGTTGTACACACGTCTCGTTGCTTGCAAACCGAAACCGGGTAAATGTTGACAATAAGATACGCATATTAGGTTAGGTTCACGTCTCGTTGCTTGCAAACCGAAACCGGGTAAATGTTGACAATAAGATACGCATATTGGGTTAGGTTGTACACACGTCTCATTGCTTGCAAACCGAAACCGGGTAAATGTTGACAATAAGATACGCATATTAGGTTAGGTTAGATTGTACACACGTCTCGTTGCTTGCAAACCGAAACCGGGTAAATGTTGACAATAAAATACGCATATTAGGTTAGGTTGTATACACGTCTCGTTGCTTGCAAACCGAAACCGGGTAAATGTTGACAATAAGATACGCATATTAGGTTAGGTTGTACACACATATCGTTGCTTGCAAACCGAAACCGGGTAAATGTTGACAATAAGATACGCATATTAGGTTAGGTTGTACACACGTCTCGTTGCTTGCAAACCGAAACCAGGTAAATGTTGACAATAAGATACGCATATTAGGTTAGGTTGTGCACACGTCTCGTTGCTTGCAAACCGAAACCAGGTAAATGTTGACAATAAGATACGCATATTAGGTTAGGTTGTGCACACGTCTCGTTGCTTGCAAACCGAAACCGGGTAAATGTTGACAATAAGATACGCATATTAGGTTAGCTTGTACACACGTCTCGTTGCTTGCAAACCGAAACCGGGTAAATGTTGACAATAAGATACGCATATTAGGTTAGGTTGTGCACACGTCTCGTTGCTTGCAAACCGAAACCGGGTAAATGTTGACAATAAGATACGCATATTAGGTTAGGTTGTACACACGTCTCGTTGCTTGCAAACCGAAACCAGGTAAATGTTGACAATAAGATACGCATATTAGGTTAGGTTGTGCACACGTCTCGTTGCTTGCAAACCGAAACCGGGTAAATGTTGACAATAAGATACGCATATTAGGTTAGCTTGTACACACGTCTCGTTGCTTGCAAACCGAAACCGGGTAAATGTTGACAATAAGATACGCATATTATGTTAGGTTGTACACACGTCTCGTTGCTTGCAAACCGAAACCGGGTAAATGTTGACAATAAGATACGCATATTAGGTTAGGTTGTACACACGTCTCGTTGCTTGCAAACCGAAACCGGGTAAATGTTGACAATAAGATACACATATTAGGTTAGGTTGTACACACGTCTCGTTGCTTGCAAACCGAAACCGGGTAAATGTTAACAATAAGATACGCATATTAGGTTAGGTTGTACACACGTCTCGTTGCTTGCAAACCGAAACCGGGTAAATGTTGACAATAGGATACGCATATTATGTTAGGTTAGGTTGTATGCACGTCTCGTTGCTTGCAAAACATTAATAAGAAATATTCATGACAACATTTACCCACCTTCATTTTAAAAAGCTATCATCTCTAAAACTCTAGTGCTGAAAGTTCGATAAATCATTGTTTATAAAATACTTAGATTTACGCAAAAAGATACATGTCGGTAAACCGTGAGTTTTAAAAATACACCGGCCTGGATCTAGATAATGCTAGTTTTACCCCTCCTATTGTTTCCCCAAAGCTCTGCAATGGTTTAAAACTATTTTCAATGTTACGAAATTTAAAGATACCTTCATACTTTTAAAATAGCATTTCACATACTACCTTACTTCACATAGTTTAATTAGGACTTTTAGGGTTGGGAAAAAATATCAAAGTTTTCAATCTATTATCAAATATGTTCATT
Source organism: Prosapia bicincta (assembly GCA_036971475.1). Classification (NCBI taxonomy): domain Eukaryota; kingdom Metazoa; phylum Arthropoda; class Insecta; order Hemiptera; family Cercopidae; genus Prosapia; species Prosapia bicincta. The sequence continues at coordinate 404,737,883 of JBAIZL010000002.1, read as the reverse complement.
AACAAATATTGATTAAAAATACAAGAATATATTTCACATGAAAAACATATCTCTTACAACATCTAGAACATTACGCAGAACACTTTCAATAACATATTTACTTTCATTCAATAAGCATCTAAACCCGACTAGTTTCAGCTGTTGTCTATAAGTGAGGCTCTCTTGGTAATAGTTATATATTTAATTGATAAAAATATTTGATCCGTTATTTTTATAAATATTCTTGATACGGTATCTATAGTGATTGTAGGCTCTAGGCCTCTCTCTGGCCCTCTCTCTCTTTAATATATATATATATATATATATATATATATATACATAAAGCACAATAATAAATAAATATTCCCTCATTATATATATATATATATATATATATATATATATATATATATATATATATATATATATATATATACTGACATAAAGCACAATAATAAATAAATATTCCCTCATTATATTTGTATATATATATATACTGACATAAAGCACAATAATAAATAAATATTCCCTCATTATATTTGTATATATATACTGACATAAAGCACAATAATAAATAAATATTCCCTCATTATATTTGTATATATATACTGACATAAAGCACAATAATAAATAAATATTCCCTCATTATATTTGTATATATATATATACTGACATAAAGCACAATAATAAATAAATATTCCCTCATTATATTTGTATATATATACTGACATAAAGCACAATAATAAATAAATATTCCCTCATTATATTTGTATATATATACTGACATAAAGCACAATAATAAATAAATATTCCCTCATTATATTTGTATATATATACTGACATAAAGCACAATAATAAATAAATATTCCCTCATTATATTTGTATATATATATATACTGACATAAAGCACAATAATAAATAAATATTCCCTCATTATATTTGTATATATATACTGACATAAAGCACAATAATAAATAAATATTCCCTCATTATATTTGTATATATATATACTGACATAAAGCACAATAATAAATAAATATTCCCTCATTATATTTGTATATATATACTGACATAAAACACAATAATAAATAAATATTCCCTCATTATATTTGTATATATATATACTGACATAAAGCACAATAATAAATAAATATTCCCTCATTATATTTGTATATATATACTGACATAAAGCACAATAATAAATAAATATTCCCTCATTATATTTGTATATATATACTGACATAAAGCACAATAATAAATAAATATTCCCTCATTATATTTGTATATATATACTGACATAAAGCACAATAATAAATAAATATTCCCTCATTATATTTGTATATATATATGCAAACTAATAAAAGTACCAAAAATATAATGAAAAGCTTTAAGTATAACGAGTGATTATTTTTTCTATACAGACCTGATGGGTAATGAGGCGTGCATTAATTTATGTTAATTTATGCCAGAAAACGTTAAACTCTAAACAACTTTGACGGTAATTTAAAAAATTAATGCAGGACTATAATTAGGATTAAAGCTGGTACTTTCTAGACGTAAATACAAAAACAATTTTATAATTTTGTAACCGTTAAATTTTCAAAACAATAATTTGTTATTGTTTGTTTTGTAATTTACCTCTGAGGATGATTGCTTTGCAATTGAAATGTACATAAAGTGGTAAATAAATGAAAATGTTGCTTGCGGTATAGAGGTTTTATTTATTTAAAGTAAACTTTTAGTAGGCATATTGTCAATAATGATGGAATGTCATTGAAACTTGTATGTAATAAGGTATATTGTATTGTGCGTTCGGGTTCAGTTATTTATTTATATCAAAAATATATGGTAAATGAATAATAATAAAATTTTATTTTCAGTACTAAAATACTATTTTATCTACACAATATCAAGAGCACAGTGGTACAATATATTACAATAAAAATATTGAAAAGAACCCCAATACCACAAAAATAATCAAAAATAACAAATAAGACAAGTTACTTAAGATTAAACCCTTATGTACATTTCGATGACCATGTCATCATCATCAGAGGGTCTTGTTACAAAACACAATCTAGCACACAAGAAGTTACAAACTAGAATGATAGATCATTCTAGTTTGTAACTTCTTGTGTGCTAGATTGTGTTTTGTAACTAGACCCTCTGATGATGATGACATGGTCATCGAAATGTACATAAGGGTTTAATCTTAAGTAACTTGTCTTATTTGTTATTTTTGATTATTTTTGTGGTATTGGGGTTCTTTTCAATATTTTTATTGTAACTATTTTATCTGTTTATAAAATTAGTTATATTTAAGTAGAGATTAATTTTAAAGGATGATAAATTACTCTCAAAGATCAAAAGGTTGCCTTTAATGTGCCTCTAAAGGATTTTATTTCTAAAAACGTCAGCAGAAATTCCTCGTAAAAGTTGCTTTAGAAACCAAATATTTTAATAACGAGACACGTTGGGGTTTTATTTTCCACTTCTTTGTATTTATACCACAAAAGAAAACACGAAGACTGTCTCCAACTAGGTTAAAGTTTACACAGATTCTGAAGTACAACTTATGCCCCGTACATGGTACTGCAGAGAAATTATTCAGCGGTGTTCTGAAAGAGGCAACACGGACAAGGGTTTTAATAGATACAAGAGTGTAAGACGCTGTTAACCTAGTTTACACAAATTATGTTGCGGCAGTTTAGTTTGTGTAGCCAATGTCGTTACGCTCGTAGTTTACACAAAGTTTGTTCGTCAGCAATTAAAAACCTGGGGCCTGAATTCTAAACATAATTTTGTTTCTGGTGTGGGCAAAGAGTTTCAGGTTTCTTGAATAATTTAACCACGTTCATAGAAAAACTTACAGAACAAGCTCGTGTATTTCTGTTACTAGACTCGAATTGATTCATAAACGTTAAATAAACATTTTACTTGGCTAAGAAATATTTGTCTAAATTTTTTTTTTGGTAATTTTAGATTTATGGTTGGTTTATAATCAGTCTTACGTGTGTGTATATATATATATATATATATATATATATATATATATATATATATATATACTTTAATGTACTCAAACAAAAATCTTACTTGGTATAACTGCGATTCGACTTTCAAAAACTATTAATTTTGTAACCTTATTTTTAAGCTTTTTAGCATAATGGAAAAAAATAACCAACCGAAAAAATATTCCACACTTAATAAATACTCAGGCACTAAGAAATTGTACATTAGCCAAAGAAAAAAGAAATTAAAAGATAGATATAAAGAACGCCTTAAAGCACACATCAAACTAAACACTTACAACTCAAACTTAGCCACAAACGCCATTAAAAAAACACACATTCCCCACACTATAAAATATACATCTAATAAAAAAAGTAAAAAATGGCTAAAAAATGACAATATGAGAAGAACTGCAAATTTATAAACACAAATTATTATATTAAATGGACAAATACAAATAAAATCAAAAAACTATAACTTATTTAACTTAATAGATAAAAATAACTCAAATACAAGCCAAAACGTAGCAGTGAAACTGAAATTAGAACAGTAACGTTATACCACGTACCAACGTAATAATCGCACAACTGGCTATTACAAGAAACTTTCTGTCTTCTAAATAAGCTTGAAAATGAGTGCACGTAATTATTATATACCGAAAGTCGACTCGCAAAATATAACACTTTAGTACATTATAGTGAATGTGATAAGTGAATACAAGAAAACAGTATTCCACAGATATATGTAAAACGATATATAAATTAATGATAAATTTTATATAATAAGTATTATTAATGATAATTAATAAGCATATTATTATTTATCATTATTAATAATATATTATTATTATTATGTAATTATTATTATATAATATATATATATATATATATATATATATATATATATATATATATATATATATATATATACATTGTCTAAAGTTGAAGGTAATAATTACTCTATGTTTTGTTTAAAACACTTCTAAAATTAAAAAACAAGATGTAAAATAAAGGAAAAACTTCAAAGGTTTATTCATTTACTTCTACATATCTTTACTTCCAGGAATATATGGTCACGTTTATACCATCGTATTAAAACTTTTAATTTAAAAATTAAAATTAGCAAAGTCGTGAAGAAAGACAATAAAAGAGAATTGGAAATAATTTAAGTGTCAAGTTCCATTACACTTGACTGTAAGATCCCCTGAGCAAATAAAACACAGTTTTCCAGAAGGGCGTTACAAAAGTTCAAGTATCGTTTTATTTCGCATTTCAAAAGTTTTAATTTAAAAGCAGTAAACACCGAGCCAACACTTATCGTTGGAATTATAAACAGTGGTAAAATGTGTAATAACTCTTTAATTACTTTTTGTAACAGTTCCAAAACATCAATAACGGTGACAACGCTACAGTAACTGCCCAGATCTGCCCCGTCAGAGGATATGCATGGTTGCGACTGAAGTAAAGCGAATTGTAAACCTCACATGACAACACACACTCATGACATTTTTAATACGCAATAGAAAAAAATAACCTTATATTTATAAGAGGAATCAAAAACACTAATTTTAAAAAAACTCAATTTATTTGTAACTGTATTCACATTGAGATATTGAAATAACTATTTTCCTTTGCCATTTACAAACTCCTCAAATTCATGGGAAACTAATAAAACTTGTCTTGAACCCATATATTAAACGTTTTAGGCAAAACTAATATACACTCTCTCTAAACTCACTCCAATACCTTACACAACCAATAAAAGAAAGGATATTTTTCTCGTACGGCATTAATAGCTAACTCATCCAGCTAGGTTGGGTTTTCTTATACAAAAATAATAAATAAACCTTCATAACATCTAATGTAAGATAACCTAACCTATCTAGATACCATATACGTAATGCTTATAAGATTATTATTTTTATTATTATTATTTACCTATTATCTCAATTAAATAATAAAAGACACAAAATGACAGTCACAAATTTATTACTCAAATGCGTTTCAATATCAAAGTCCATCATCATCGGTGAGCAGAGCTAAGACAACATATACTGTAAACTATAACCTTATGTTTATTTGTTGTATTAGTTCTACTCACTCATGATGATGTCCTTGTCGTTGAAACGAGTTTGAGTTATGAATTAGAGATTGTAATTTGGTATTATTTATTACCAGAGGAAGAGGAGGTTTGGTATTTCAAAACGTAAGCTAATCGGTTGCTTAGTGAGATAGCTTCTGTCTTGTAATGTTTAAACAAAACTCATCGAAGTGATCATGATGCACTGGCGAAACATTTAGGTTATAAGAAAAAAATCAGTACTGAATTTTAAAAACAGTTAAATTTCTTTAGAAATTTGGTTAGAAAATTTAGAAATTTAGAGCTTTGGTTACAGAATATAAAAATGTAGTTTGTCACTTATACATTGTTGTATTTTGATAGATTTGCAAGTCGCTTTCGGGAGCTACACGTATATTACACTGCTAGCACTAGAATACTGTCATTCGTGTTTTTCTGATGTTTTACTTTCTAATTTATCTATGGTTATTTTGTTTTTTCATTATTTTGGCATATTCGTTTTATTACTTTTTCTCTTTACTTGTTAGTAGAATTGTAAGCATTCTATATAAAGTGAGTTGTAAGCAGCCATTTTAGTTGGGGTGGGTGGTTAAAGGGGTTTGGTATTGTAAAGGTTTCCTACAAACTGAGTATTCAAACTTACTTCTATTCCTCGCATTTGATAAGTCTAGATCGTTTATATTCACTCTAGTATATTACACTCTAATTAATTCTTGCGTACCTTTTCCATACCTATCGCGGAGTATGTCTTTATACAAATTACTAGATCTCGAAATTTATGTTTTAAAGACGGTAAAAAATAATCACTCCATTAAAAATAAAATTTTAAAATATATTTACAACTATATTGTAAGTTAGGAAACAATAAGTTCCAATTTACATAAACATTTCTAAATACGGCCACTTAAATATAGTGTGAATTATACTGTGAACAATACAGAATGGCCATATCGCGTCTGGCACGATGCATTTGTGTAATTGTACTCCATCCTTCCATTTTCTAAAATCTCTCCTAGCGTGCAGGATATGTTCTGCAGGCAATCAATCATCTGTCACCGATAATATCTCCCCGCACTTTTATATCGCATCGTGTTACTCCAATATGCTCGCCTTTCGTGTACGCACAATATCATGTACCTCACATCAAACTTGCACAACCTTCTGAATATTACGTCATACACTTTGGAACTGCTGCCATTTTTCACCTTTATCTGTTGCGTCCATTCTGGGTTGCGTAGAAGCCGAGGTTAGTCATCCTTCCTTTACCGACGTTTAATTTTCCAGTGGGGTGCGTTTTTTGGTGGGAACATGTACATCCCCGTTACAAGAACAGTGGTATTTTTGTAGGTACATTGCTCGTACTAATATTGTCAACCCTTAAAGTTTTTTATTACAAAAAGATTCTGAAATAGAAAAAAAAATCGTCATATAAATTAAATTTATCTGTTAATTTAGGGTTTCCTTTTAAACGCATTGTCACTACTGAAACCAATATGTCACAAAAGGTAAACATTCTATGTAAATTTCAACTCCTGTACTTAGTACACAATATCAAGAGCACAGTGGTACACTATATTACAATAAAAATATTGAAAAGAACCCCAATACCACAAAAATAATCAAAAATAACAAATAAGACAAGTTACTTAAGATTAAACCCTTATGTACATTTCGATGACCATGTCATCATCATCAGAGGGTCTAGTTACAAAACACAATCTAGCACACAAGAAGTTACAAACTAGAATGATCTAGTTTCCATCATTCTAGTTTGTAACTTCTTGTGTGCTAGATTGTGTTTTGTAACTAGACCCTCTGATGATGATGACATGGTCATCGAAATGTACATAAGGGTTTAATCTTAAGTAACTTGTCTTATTTGTTATTTTTGATTATTTTTGTGGTATTGGGGTTCTTTTCAATATTTTTATTGTCCTGTACTTAGTGTATAATGTTTAACCAATATATTTTAATAGAGTAATGAAGTCATGTGGAGCATTTAACAAAACATATGAAATATTATGCTGAAATAATTCTACTCTCTCTCGGTCAGTAGTGCTGTGTTAATGCTCTGTAGTGACGCAGTGCGGCTGGCTAAATCCTTCAGGAACCGTTAAAGCATTTGCATTCTATCACTCACTCTATTTTGCAATTATATTTTAAATAATTTGTTTCCCATTGAAAACATTATTCTATCTTCAATTTATACACAGAAAGAGAAAACAATCTCGTATAAATACAGTAAAGCCTCGATGATCCGACGTAATGTAGTACGATGCTGCCTCGGATATTCGAACATCCGGATAATAGGAACTCTGTCAAAAATCTATAGAAATTCGTATGGTAAACAGGTGAAATGAATGGAAAGATTGAAAACGCATCTAAGTATTATCAAATGAAGAAGTCCAATGACGTACGAACAAAAATACAAAATTTTATGCATAAATTGAAAAAGTATTTTATGTCATTGCTCGAAGAGAATGAAGATAGCCAAAACGTGTATAAGTTCTGTGTACTGTTTTTGCTACTTCGGTAAATCCGAATTCGGTTAAACGGGAGTCGGATAATCGAGTGCCTACTGTAATTTAAAATTGTAATTCCATAGTTGTAATTTATGAAAATATTTAGATTTCAATATACATTTTATCAATATAAAAGTTTAAATTACAATATATTGCAGCATTAAGTCTATTTACCGGTACTGACAACTTCTACATTATATTAAGTATTAACCCCAAACGTTATAAACTACTTTGTTCTTTACACCTAAAATCATAAAGTTATAAATTTGGTAAACGTAAACAAACGTTTAATAGTTTAAGCACAATGACTTCTCTTACTCCTAAAACGATTACAATTTATTAAGATATGAAGTGTTTACTATTAAATAATTACGGGAACCTTTTTATTATTTTTATAAACACTATTTAACTTTACAATTCCATTGGGTAAGATTAAAAATCGTAAAAACATATTAATTATCTTTGCAAACATAATCCCTGAAGTCATAAATAATCTTGATTATTATTAGAAACCACAACCCCTTCTCTGCCAACTGGTTTCCATCGCTTTGTGTTATGCGCTTTGTGAGCCTAATGCAAGCTTTGTTTAAGTCCACTAGAACATTAGGAATGGGATAGAAAGCCAATGGCAAGCCCCAAGTAGCTGGACATCCAATACTCGTTAACATTATATGAAAATATTCTATTGTAGGTTAACATTTTCTTGTTGCAATCTTCGATCAAACAATATTTCATGTCCAGAAATATTTAACACACACAATGCTTTAAGATTTTCTCCGGCCCTAGTTGTTAGCAATAATCAATACCTACTAATCGTGACAAGCTTCGAAATAACAATGACCATTGTTGCTTATTTGGACATATTTTAACAACAATGACAATTTTTCATTATTGGCCGTTAGCAGAATAGTACTTCCTGGTAATAGCATTTATAGGCTAATTTATTATTAGTAGTTTAAAATGTATGTCTAACAAAAATGATAATATTTCCTACAACATAGTTTAGTTTTTTAATTAGGTTAGTTTACTAGGACATATTTAATAAAATTTAAAACTAGTATTTTAAAAATTTGATGAACTATTAAGTTTAAGTTTAAGAATGGTTTTAATATTATGTGGCTGTGTTTAGTTGTGTATATATGGCTTTATGGTACTTCTACTGAGCATTACATACATAATACATAATTATCTGAGGGAAATTAGTGGCATTAAAGACGTTTCGTGAACCCTCAATAGCCTGCATGATTTCAAGCTTACACTTTAACGTGTGAACCCTTTACACATTTTTTTTATTGTTCCCTTAATAATTAGTCCCTTCTTTCTTTATTCCCAAGTGCTTTCCGAAGAGGGGTAGTTTGTTTCTGCACCAGTAGTTGTTGCCGCCTATGAACGAGCCGTAGAATTTAAATATTGGCAAGAATTACTTTTTTTTTATTTTTTTTTTTTTTTTTACCCGGGTTAGTACCCCTACCGCGAGTGAAGGAAACGGGATTGATTGCACATGTACCAAGCTCATAAGCTCTTTCCATGGATAATCAGGAGATAGTGAAACGAAACAGTACGGTAAGTGTCGCGCTAAGAGCGGGATGAAAAAACCTGGCAAGAAAGAAACCCTGCCAGGAAATATCCCGCGACAGATCATGCAGGAACCCTGGGGGCTTGGATCACCTTATGCTATGGAATAAGGAGAGGTATTACCTTGCAAATACCTTGTTAGTGAGTCTATGGCAGGAATGGCATGCACCTCTTCTTCTGCTGCCTACTCGAAACTGAAAAGGCATGCAATCAAATTAGTACTTCCGTTGCGGCTAAGCTGCGGCCCTGGAGATGTGCCCCTGCGTCACCTGGAACATAACTGTGAAGCAGAATTTATTAATATGTATATTTTATTTTGGTGGTATGGTGTGAGCTAGGCGGTCAGTAAGGACAGCGGCCGTCTGTGTGTGTCGTGGGTGGGGTCATATCTACCCAGTGAGGAAATGAGTGTTGATGTTGTATGTGCGTGAGCCTGTTTGTAGAACTTTGTTGCTAAGTGTCGGAGGTGTTGTTTGATGAAAGGCACTTTCAAGTCAGTGTGAATCAGTGATAATCTTGTACATCTAGGTGCCTTCGTGATTATTCGTATAACCTTGTTTCGCAACAACTGGAGTCTGCGTGTGTGTGAGTTGCCTGCATGGCCCCAGACGGGTGATGTTTAAGTTAGTATGCTGCGCAACATAGATACGTATATAGTAGTGGCCGCCCGTAGTGACAGTGGGCTTGTTCTGTTAAGCATAAGATATGGTTGTGTTAATCTAATTGTTGCTTTTTTTAACGTGTTGGTAATGTGAGAGTCCCAAGTCAGGCCTCTGTCGAGTATGACTCCCAGATATTTGATATTGGCAAAGTACACGATTTGCCACATGCAGCGCTATCTGTTGACTATTTACGGAACCACTGTAGAAAACACTTTTGAATGAAACCTAAAATTGGCAACAATGTACCGCCTCAATTAGCCCTGTACGTTCTCATTAGCGTTACGAATATAAAATAATATTAAATATCTACGACTTTACATGTTGCCCTTACTTTTGCCACTATTTGCATTTAGAAGTAATAAAAACAAAATATTTATAAAGTTAGCTACTACTAAGGTCGACATAGACATATTTTATTTTAGTTACTTGTAACTCTTAGTTACTAATAATTATAAAAAATATAAATAAAGTATCATAGCCTATGCCTTATTACATCAGTTCTGCCCCAACTAATTTTAAACTAATTGGGAAGAAGTAACTATATTGCATACTTTGCCCCTTTGATAAAAGTTATTCCTCCCCTTATAAAACTAAAACTAATTCAATAAACCTAATGAACGGATTAATATTTGAAATCACTGTATTAAAACATCAAGTATCATCCAATACAGGTTTCAAAAATATGTATTTAATCATGAGTAAATGAATAAAAAGAATTTTATTAACGACTGAAAATTAGAACAAGCTATATACAAGGAGAGTGTGAACTAATAGAAGAAATTGAAAAAGATCGCTTAGTATGAACTGTGTTGTATATTTTTATATCTTTAGATGTTTATAACTACTTCTACATAAACTACATAGACCAGTGCACACTCGCGCACGCCCACCCACACGCACACACTTACTGATACATCATCTTAGACTTTTATACTCTATAGTGAATGTTTAAGTTAAAGGCGATATTTCACAATGGATGCGTATAAAGGCTATACATCAATCCCGAAACTGATCCCACAGGAACGCAGTGCTATAAAGAGAACGAATGGTTCCCCTAAAACATAAACAGGGAACCGTGTCAAGTAAATCAAGCACAACAGACGTTCATTATTTATGCATTCGATTATTTTCCAAAAAAATTCCATCTCTTTTCATCCCTTATTCAAATCTTGTTTTGGTAAATGTTCTTTTTATTCAAAAGAAATATTTTTTGTACATTAAATTCGGGCGTGAAACAGCTCTTTCATACAATTATTTACGCATTTAGTATTTAAAATAATTAATACAATTATATTTGGATAAACTATATTTGTAATTTAAAAATTTATAATAATTTATTTA
>JBAIZL010000002.1:404716713-404724213 GCA_036971475.1 Prosapia bicincta | reverse complement strand
TACCTATATAGATGTTCTAAATTATATTTGATCTAAGTTATATGTGTATAATTGCTCTAAACTATCGGGTGTAAGTTATATGTGTAATTGTTCTAAATTATATGTCTTCCAAGTTTTACCTATATAGATGTTCTAAATTATATTTGATCTAAGTTATATGTGAATAATTGTTCTAAACTATCGGGTGTAAGTTATATGTGTAATTGATCTAAATTATATGTCTTCCAAGTTTTACCAATATAGATATTCTAAATTATATTTGATCTAAGTTATATGTGTATAATTGCTCTAAATTATCTGTTCTAAGTTATATGTGTAATTGTTCTAAATTATATGTCTTCCAAGTTTTACCTATATAGATGTTCTAAATTATATTTGATCTAAGTTATATGTGTATAATTGCTCTAAACTATCTGTTCTAAGTTATATGTGTAATTGTTCTAAATTATATGTCTTCCAAGTTTTACCTATATAGATGTTCTAAATTATATTTGATCTAAGTTATATGTGTATAATTGCTCTAAACTATCTGTTCTAAGTTATATGTGTAATTGTTCTAAATTATATGTCTTCCAAGTGTTACCTATATAGATGTTCTAAATTATATTTGATCTAAGTTATATGTGTATAATTGCTCTAAACTATCGGGTGTAAGTTATATGTGTAATTGTTCTAAATTATATGTCTTCCAAGTTTTATGTTCTAAATTTTATGCGATTTACGTTGTATGTGTATAAGTGTTCTAAACTATATTTGGTGTACGTTATATGTGTATAAGTGTTCTAAATTATATCTGTTGTAAGTTATATATATATATATATACTCTATATTATATGTGTTCTACGTTATGCTTGAATTAATGTTTGTAATTATATGTTTCGTAAGTTATATGTGTACAAGTGTTTCAAATTACAAGTTTTCAAAAATTTATGTGTACACATTATTTACGAATAATCAAGGTAATTTGATGTAGGAAATTGTTATAGCTTAGTTACACATTAGATCTTACATTCTAAATTAGAAGTAAATAGTTTTAATTCCTGCATGTATAAATAATAGTTATTCTTTGTTTTGAAAAATATCAACATAACCTATTCATACCAGTTGAAATGTATTTCATACAATATTTCTCCGTTAATAATATACACGCTTAGGATAGATTTGATTGAGAAAAAATAACCTTTCAAAGTAGGCTAATCGATTGCTGAAGTGAAAGAGCGTCCTTGATTTTCATCGCGCACGCAAAGAATAAAAGTGTAGCTTACCTAACGAAACTTAATACCTTCCAAAGAAAATATTTTAACTTGATATTTTGTTTGTACATGGAGTATCACAATCTATCCTGTTTTGTAGAGGTGCATTGGCTTTAAATGTAAATTAAGGTTATGTTTGTATCTTTTTGTAATTTTGACACAAATAATACCTAGATTACGGGGTTTATTATAATTTATTTATTTATAAGCAATATTCGAACTGGCTTGTGAGTGATGGTTATAAACAAAAGAATAAATATGCTGCGGCTCACAATTAAAAAAACTTTAATATCAGACGCGTTTTAATGGCATTATGTCATCATCTTCAATGGTGCTACAAAATCCAGAATTAAATTATAAGATTGAACATAACCTATAGGTTATTTCGTAGACTATTTTTTTTTTATATAATTTATTTATTGCTGATAATATATATATATATATTTATTAAAGGAGACAAAACCATTTCATAAAACTACCTATAGCACATATAACCTTATTAAACAGCTTGATACTACCCATAACCTCTCCAAGAATAGAACAAACAACATCTATGTTAGGAGTTATGCATAACGACCGCGTCACACAGTTATACGAGTTTATAGTAACGCCTGCATGTATTCCTTTATTTAGCCCATAATGTGAGTTATGCATAGCGACCGCGTCACACAGTTATATGAGTTTATAGTAACGCCTGCATGTATTCCCTTATTTAGCCAATAATGTGAGTTATGCATAACGACCGCGTCACACAGTTATATGAGTTTATAGTAACGCCTGCATGTATTCCCTTATTTAGCCCATAATGTGAGTTATGCATAACGACCGCGTCACACAGTTATATGAGTTTATAGTAACGCCTGCATGTATTCCCTTATTTAGCCCATAATGTAAAGATAACTCTGAAAATGAGAACACATTTCAGTAACTCTATAATTTTCGCTTCCTGTAGAGAAAATAAAAATTCTTTTAATTATGCACGCAGCCATTTACTTAAGTAAGGTCCGGGGGTGGGAAGTAAATGAAACATTTACACCCAAAGAACCCTCTCCCCGCGCAATAAACAAACGTCACGCAATGGCAGTAAAACAGCTTTCAGAGATCTCGTGACCCGGCGCAGTTAGTCGGCAGTACAGAGTATTTTACGTTGAATACATTATTATTTCTTTATAAAACCAGCTCCAGCACTTAAGTAGGACAGCTATGTACAAAGTAAGACAAACATGAGTACGTGTTAAAGTCATCTCTGTTTTGGAGGTCCATTATTATTTTAGATATTTTTAAAGGAAAATAATTCTTTACTATTAAACACATTTTATCTCAATATTCCCTGAGAGCATACCCTTTATTAGTTGTATCAACATCAAATCCTTACGAAATCACTGACTATTTGGATTCGCAAAAGTAAAGCATTTGAGGCATTTAAAATGCTTTTACATGTTAAAAAATTAATGGTTACATTAAAAGGTTGTGATATCAGTTCCTTCTACTAGTTAACGCTGTCCTTATAGATAAGAATTATCTTGTTCAAACTTTCAATACATAATAAAATACTTTTTGTTTCTCCGCTCAAGTTCAAATACATTTTTTTGAACATGTAGTGGATGACACTTGATGTTGATAGGTTTTTTCCAAATAATATTTCATAAATTAAATTTAATGAATTAATTTTAGTTTTATGTGGGAGAAAAACGTTTCACAAAAGGGATAAGGTATGCAATATAGTTATTTCCTCCCATTTGTCTTGAGATAAGTGATAACAAATAACTTCATTAAACACCTAATTTCATAATATAGATTATGTGGTAGAGCAGCTGTTTTAACTCATAGATTATGTTATTTTATTTATTTTTAAAACTATAACACGAGTTATGCAGCTGTTGGCAGCGTACGAGCCTCTTGAACATACCAATGTGTTATACTGATTAAAAACATCCATCATATTGCCTTACAAATAGATCTTTTCATGACAATAAATTATATGTACCATAATAAATAGATATTAAAGTAATGACGTCATCCACAAATAATAAAAAGCCTTTCCTCATAATGTATATGCTACATTACACCGCTCTTGTGGTTGCTTACCGAATGCCTGCTGCAGTGAGAGATTAAGTGGAAACCGGAAATGGAGGCAATGTCTAAAAGCTATCTGGTGCAGGAAGTAAGGGAATTGGTTACGGGGTAACTTCCAGATAAACATTTAGATACTAGACCGAGGGTTGGGAATGGTATATTGGTTACGGTAAACACGAATCCAACAATTAAGATCACAATCGGTGGAAAATAATTTTAAGCGAATAGAATTGTGTTTAATATTTTAGAAATGGACGTTTGTGCGCGCATGTGCGCGTGTGTACGTATGCATAATATAATAAATCCTGGTTGTAAGATTTATCCCCTCGCACAATACAATCTAGCAGTTTCCTCTACGGCATTATAGTTCTTGTACTAAAAGGAATTTTTCTATATTCTTGAATTGCCTTCTCCATCTAAGTTGATAATTTCGGAAATTTCCAATTTCAAAACACAAAGTGTACGAAAACAATTTTGTAAATATGTTACATTAACATTCTACTTTTTTTGTTATCTAGTTAGTTTGTACGTGTATTTAAGAGCGGGAGAAGAAATAAAATTATAAAGTGCCATAAAATAATTTTAATTAATGGAAAAGTTCTAAAGGTACTTAGTTCAATAACCCGAAAAACCTAACTCGGGGTTTTATGAGTGTGACCGGAATTTCCCGGACTCGCACAGGGTGTCTGTGTTGGGGTGAGCGGGGTGAATTAAGGTAACCAGTAACCAAAACAATCGTCCGAAAATGGCCATCTTGGCAATTCTATCGAAATGTATCGAAAATACACCATATTAGCTCTAAGGGAAGTGAATTGGGGTAGAAAATCCAGAAACTCCCGGAATTATTCACTCAAGTGTTTTTGAGGATGCTTAGTCCGATCCTGGCATGGTAATTTTCCAAGGATGTACAGGTGTGGCTGTACTGTGGTGTTATACGAGGAATTAAAACTTACAGGTAACGGAAATACGTTTTTAAGAAATAACTACTACATGTAATGCTCCAGAATTTACTATAAAATAATATTTAATATAATCAACCATCATATATTATTCACTATATTATTCACTCTTGCTATTGTACGCCACTTCCGCGATATCTGTCTGCTTGGTTTATACAATTACCCCCAATATAGTGTTCGCAGGCCTATATGCAGCTTGATCCACTGCGTCAGAGACCGCTCCTGGTACCACATTCCCTAGAGACGCTTCAAGGAATCAGTTCAAAACATTCGGTGGATCTGTCTTCTGTCATTGGAGCTGGAATTAGATTTACATTCTCCAATTCCCTGACCATACCAACGTCCTCCATACCAACTAAGTGCTTGAAAACATACACGCTTGTTATATTAAACCATCTTTGGTTATAATCCTTGCAAGAACCTATTCCATAAAGTTCCTTGCAATTTGTGCACAAGTTTAATCGGTCTCGATCGACCAAAGACATAGTCCTTAGTGCTTGCATACGTGATGTGAAAGGTTTTAGATTCAAGGTATAATGCTAAAATCTGCTGCACACAATGAGTTAAATCACGGATACCTACACTTCCCGCTTCAATGTTTCACCACATGTCCAAATCATCAGGCTTTTAAATAACTTAAAATTTTGTTTCAGCTACCTTATTAAATCTCTCTCCAGTCTGGTCCCACCCTTAAACTGGTTCCACCTACTATTGAGTTGCATTAGCTTGTTTCGCTTCTCTTACAGATTCTTCTTCACTTTCAATTCCCGTTCCAACGACAAATTTTGTAGTTCCATGTTTCAACAGGGATTATCATGTACCTACATTTTCAATAATATTAAGGCGTTTCCCTTTATTTCCGTATTTTATTGGTTTCATTATTTTTCTTTTGTTATGTCTTTCTTCTATGAGGGGAGTCGCCAAACTTGAATCATGTTTTTCATATTTATACTACCTAATGTCCTATTGTGTCACATTTAGATTTAACTTAACGAGCTCCACTTTTATCACATTTGTTGTACTTGTTTATATATTTAGTTTATATTTAAGACAGTTTCATGAACTCATTGTAATAAAGTAGAAGGAAGCAGAAGTGGGGTTGCATCTAGCGTTTGGCATTATATCGCAAACGTACAAGCTGTCTTGCTGTACTACGACGTCGACGTCTAACAATTTCTTGTAACTAGTAGTGTCATTAGACAATTTCGATCCATTGACGATGCTCTCAAAAACCGCCAATGACCCCTTTTAGGCGATTTCTCTGCTTCTAGGATTTTCTACCCTAATTCACCCCCCGTAGAAACCCCCGTGCAATCCCCGTACATCACGACAGCGTCATAAAAGGAAGGACACAAGGATCCCCAGGTACAGTGAATAGGAGGAAGGGTCGCACACCTACAGTTTACCTCCCCTTGACCGGGACGAAGAGTGGTTTCTACCCGCCACCACTACTGGAAATATTTGATTTAAAAACACTTTATTCAATACAAAAAATATTTAAATACATTTTATTTTATTTTAAATAAATTTTAATTTTCAAAAATGTCACAGAACTCCACTGGCATAGCTAGTCAACACGTGAGTGCAATTATTTATTCCGCTTTCATAGTCTATCTACATTTACTGTAGATCAATACAGGTAATGAACAACGAAACAGTCAAGTGCAGTAAAATCCTCTGCAGATATAAAACAACAAACATTGCCTTGCGTAATCCTTTAAATAACGAACGCGCTCACAAAACTCCTAATCCTAATTGGCCATTAATGTTATACATAATCCCACAAAGGCCTCGTTGAAAGTACATGGAACGATTGCAGTTTAATCTAGAGGGATTATGAAATTTTCGATATCATTTTTCTGCAATAATTTCATATTTTCAGTGATTAGTTGATCGAGAATCTGCTCTTGACGTAGAAACAACCCCTCCACAGTGGAATGGAGGGTTCTCCGTCGATATACTAACATGTGCTTCACAATGATTCGAATCATTGCTTAGAGATTTCTGTACATCACTCACGCTTGAATGTAGTAAAACAAGAACCTTACTTCATAATTTTTTCAGTCGACTTTCAAGAACTGTACTAGTGGCCTGTCAGTTTCGTGCATTATAAGACTTCTGTGTCCTTGAAGTATTTAAGCCTTAATTGTTATTTTTGGTTTCACAACGCTGGTTAATTTTAGGCTTATGTTGAGTAACTTGTAGCTTTTTTTTTAATTTAATTGTTTATTATATATTTATAAGTTTATCAATGTTTAAATCTTCTCTGATTGTCATTTTAGGGTTTTTCCTATAAATAGGCTATATTTCCAATAAATCAATATGGAAGATTTTATTACGAAATAAATCGACATGCACTTAATAGCGGAATTTTTAAAAGAGTAGACGCAGACTTAATAAATTAAACATTGATCAAACAAAAAATAAATAAAAAGACATATATAAAGAACACATGAAAGCGTTCATTAAACCAGACATATATAACTCAAATCGAGCCACATGCACCATTAAAAAATCATTCAATTCCTACAAAAAACCATACATTTAATTAAAAAAAGGTACAAAACTACCTAAAAATGATGATATAGGAATAATTGGAAAATGTATAAACATAAAAATAATACAATAGAAGAATAAGTTGAAATAAAACAACAAAATGGCAAATTATTCCTCTTGGTAGACAACCTTAACCCCAAATTAGACCAGTGCAAGGAAACTAAAAACCCCTTACACGACGTCACTCAGGGCAGTCTTACACGCCCACCCGTTGGGGTCTTCTAATGTCCGACAATGAGAGCAGAGGCTCGGAAAACCCATTTACAAAAATATCAACAAGGACTCTTATATTCTTGATGAAGTACGTTAAAATGTAAGTGTTTATGAAAATAAAACAGGTAAACGAAGACATAAACATCTATAGCCCCAAACCTTTGCTACCCGGGTATACTCTTTTTCTTCTCGTGCTTCACCATGGACCTATTAAACCTAACCCTACGTAGCTGCTAAGTTAATTACACCCATATCTCGTCACTCGGTAAAGCCTTTGTCAGTGTGGAAACCCTTCTACGCCGGTAGAATATTTAATTAGTCAGATATTTTTACAATTTAAATATATATTTATGATATGCAAATAGGTACAATATACGTGGGGATCTTATAAAGCCTAAAGGTAGTTTAAGGGACTTGTCAGCTTTTTTAATTACC
This sequence comes from Prosapia bicincta, assembly GCA_036971475.1. NCBI lineage: Eukaryota > Metazoa > Arthropoda > Insecta > Hemiptera > Cercopidae > Prosapia > Prosapia bicincta. The sequence continues at coordinate 404,716,721 of JBAIZL010000002.1, read as the reverse complement.
TATAGAGA
>JBAIZL010000002.1:404709213-404711713 GCA_036971475.1 Prosapia bicincta | reverse complement strand
GGAGCTATACTCGACAGAGGCCTGACTTGGGACTTCACATTACCAACAGGTTAAAGAAAGCAACAATTAGATTAACACAACTATATCCTATGCTTAACAGAACAAGCCCACTTTCACTAATGGCGGCCACTACTACTGTATATACGTATCTATGTTGCGCAGCATACTAACTTAAACATCACCCGTCTGGGGCCATGCAGGCAACTCACGCACACGCAGACTACAGTTATTCCAAAACCAGGTTTTGCGAATAATCCCGAAGGCACCTAGATGCACATGATTAACACTGCTTCTCACTGACTTGAAAGTGCCTTTCATAAAACAATACCTCCGACGTTTAGCAACAAGGTTCTACAAATAGACCCAACAACATCCACACTCATTTCCTCACTGGGTAGATATGACACACAGATGGCCGCTGTCCTTACTGACCGCCTAGCTCTAAACCATAATATGTACATGCATATACATACTATGCACCACAAATGTACATGCTAGTAGTGATCTGCTTCACAGTTATGTTCCAGGTGACGCAGGGGCACATCTCCAGGGCCGCAGCTTAGCCCCAAAGGAAGTACTAATTTGATCGCATGCCTTTTTAGATTCGAGTAGCGAGTAGAAGAAGAGGTGCATGTCATTCCTGCCATAGACTCACTAACAAGGTATTTGCAAGGTAATACCTCTCCTTATTCCTTAGCATAAGGTGATCCAAGCCCCCAGGGTTCCTGCATGATCTGTTGCGGGATTTTTCCTGACAGGGATTCTTTCTTTCCAGGTTCTTTCTACCCGTTCTTAACGCGTCACTTCAAGTACTGTTTCATTTCACTATCTCCTGATTCTCAATAGAAATAGCTTTTCCGCTTGGTACATAGGCAATTAATCGCGTTTCCTTCACGCACGGTAGGTGTTCTAACTGGAGACAGCAAGGAGGAAACTCGCTAGAGGTCGGCTGCCACGAGGGATGGGGTAAAAGAAAAGTGTTCAAAAGTACACTATGCTCAAGGTACAGCATTCCCCCCTACCACAGGTGGCCCACCCTAATATTATATTTTGTAAAACTACATGTTTTGACTTTATTAAACGTAATTTTAGCTTTACAAATAGTATTTTGTCACATTTTCCATCTCCAGTTCCTTACATATATTGACTAGTATTTCAAATAAAGTGGTTTTGAGAATTTCCATATGAATGCAATTCGTGTTGGTTTTCGATACAACCATTGCCTCACGTTTGTCCTAGGTTTCTCCAAACTACACAATAATGTCCACAAGCAACACAAATTCATAAATAAAAAACCATTCTACGGTTTAGCCTTCAAATATTGTGAGTTAGCAAATATGTAAGGCTCTGTTTTCCGATTCAGTATCAGTCAACTATGTACCAATACATTTTGCAAAACGCAACTGTAGAAATATATTTAAAAAATTACATTTCCTGTTAAAGTACGTTGCTGTCAACACTGATTAGTTTGAAAAACTATTTTTTAAGCAATAGGTGTTTGTGCAGTTTCTATTTTCAATCAATTTTTGTAATTAAATATCAATTTCGGTTAATATAGCTAAAGTATATTCTGCAAAACAATATTTATTATCAACTAAATACGATTTATGAATACAGAAGGTAGTTCTATTATAACGTTGTGGCTATAAAATACTTTACTAATGCTTAACTATTACTAACACCTCAACGTTGCACCACCCCACCCCCTCTTTATGTAGGAGCTACCAGATGTGATATTTCCCAAAGGATTATATGTATGTTACCGCAAGTTTACCCAATTACAAAATAAATTAATAAATCGCCGATGCTTTCCTCCTTTAAGTATAATTGTGTGTGTGTGTGTGTGTGTGTGTGTGTGTGTGTGTGTGTGTGTTTGTGTGTGTGTGTGTGTGTTTGTGTGTGTGTTTGTGTGTGTGTGTTTGTGTGTGTGTTTGTGTGTGTGTGTGTGTGTGTGTGTGTTTGTGTGTGTGTGTGTTTGTGTGTGTGTTTGTGTGTGTGTGTGTGAGTGTGTGTGTTTGTGTGTGTGTGTTTGTGTGTGTGTGTTTGTGTGTGTGTGTGTGTGTGTGTGTGTGTGTGTGTGTGTGTGTGTGTGTGTGTGTGTGTTTGTGTGTGTGTGTGTTTGTGTGTATGTGTGTGTGTATGTGTGTGTGTTTGTGAAAATGAATTTTTTTGTAGTAAGATGTATTAAATATAAATAATTATATTTATTAACTGATAAAATATATTTAATGATAAAATTGTAACTTGATGTACGATAAATAAACTAACATAAGCTATTCCACAACATAACCTCTAATATAAATTCAGCTGTTTTATGAAATCACATGGTCTCACTTAATTTAAGCTAAAATAACATAATCTATGTGTTAAAACAGCTGTTTTGCAACAGAACCTATAACATAAATTCAGCTGTTTTATGAAATCACATGGTATCATTTAATTTAATCTAAAATAACTGTATACAGCGCATGTATGCAACTATATAAACGTGTTGGAGCGT
>JBAIZL010000002.1:404621713-404704213 GCA_036971475.1 Prosapia bicincta | reverse complement strand
AAATATAAATTACATTTAATTTTTTTTTAATGTTACTTGATTTTAAGAGCTTTAAACAATACAAATTAAATTTAATAATTATAAAAATTTCCTTTAATGGTATGTTATAATATTTTACTATGTATGCGTGTGTTTTGTTAAAAAAAATTACCTCCCACGGTATTTTCATTGGTTCTTGTTTAAGCGAAACAAGTCAGAATTAGTTAAGGGTACTGACCACATGAAAAAGGATATGTGGAGAAAATCACGTCATCAAATCAAGATACAAAATGTCAAATTGCCGTAAGTAAACAGAAATCTGAACATTTGTCAACTGTTTTATAGATACGGTCATTACAAGTTAATTTCAATACTTTCTTCCACAACAAAAGAAACATATACTTCTACTGCAATATAGTTGCGTAAAATTCACAAAATAATATTGTTTTCTTAAGTGCGTAAAACAAATCAAATAACGTTAGCTATTAAATATAAAGATGTAACTTTGCTGCCGAAACGTAACAAACATTGTAGCTAATATAATATAGGAAGTATTGGTTAGGCAGTAAAACTATGCAAATTGTACTTCCTTCCCTAGCATCTCTAATGGAAGAGCTAATGGGAGAATGTATAATTAGAGTTCGGAAAGGGTTAAGCAAAAAACGGGTGGTTCTGTGACGTCACTGCTTCGGAGCAGTGTAATGCATACATTAGCACGCGCTGCGGTATGCATCAACGCCGGGCGGGTAATCACTCAACGTCATTGCTAGCCAACGCTGTACGATGAAAAACTAAGTACTTTAATGCAAATGAACTCTGCATAAATCTAGAAAGAAGGACATTGGGAGCAAAACAAAGTATCGTAGCGAAATTAAAATGTAAGAGTAATCGTGAAAAGCTTCCCAAAACCTTTGTCCTTCACACACCTTTGTTATCTTTAGGTTAGATTATTTCCATTTTCATAGTTTCACATCAAAGAACTTTCCCGCTATACTGAGGCTTTTCATCTTCAACCTTTGAAACTTTACTGGCGTGTCAGCAGCGTACCCAAAATTACTTTTAAGGGGGCAAGGACATCAACTTAAGAGGGGGGACATTAACTCGGTGGTAATACTCCCCCAATTACTTCAATGCATACTTTGTTTTACTTTAGGGCAAAAACTAAACAACTGTGTATTATTAGGATGTATTCCTGGAGCTTTTATTATTGTTAAAAATATAATTTAATAATGTTTGCATGTATTGTTATCTATTATTGCTTTTAAATATTGTTAACATTAAAATTTGCAAACTAACTAATGCTCCTAACAGTTTAGGCCTAAAAAAATGTATCAACAACATTTATTTATTGGTCAATTTTGGTAGTTAATTTTATACACGGCCCAAGCGTAGTAAACCTTTTTTAATATTGTAGAATATCAAATTATGAATATAAAATATTTATTAAATACATGTTTACATTTAAAATTTTATTATTTATAATATAAAATGTATTATATTCAAACAATAAAAGGTATCTGTTATAATAATTTCTAATTTTTAACAAATTCTAAATATTTTTTAGTTTAATTATCGCAATTAATATTCTTTATGTCTTCACCTTTGCCGTTAAACGATTTAACCCCTAATAATATCTCCGAACTGCTCCCATCCGAATGGTAGTTAGGGTTCCTCTTCCATCTGGAATTCTCATATTATCGAGGCAATTGTTACACCAGTAAATTTTGGCACAGGGTGGGTTCGACTACTGTATTGTTTCTTTGTGAGGTCGAGTGCATTATGGGCATTCCCCAGGTACTACAGCAGTTAGTACAAATGCAACGTCTATGGCTCAACTAAGTATAGACTGGAAGTTGAGTCTTCACTGATTGAACTTATTACAGTGTCGTCACTCGCTCGCGAGGAATTACTACCAAAGCGTTAAAAACCGAAGAATACTATTTTAGTGCATATGGAAATACAATAAACAATGGAAATAGTTAAAGAAACTTACACAGAAATAGGAAAAATAATTCAAGAAATAACACATAACCTACAAAATGAATTCTTAAATAATATTAAGATAAAGGCTATAAATAAGGAAACACAAATCAATGGATTTTTCCCTATGAAGTACAATAGCATAAATTAAACCTTCTTTTACAAGAGCAACGTATTTGTTTAATTTACTTGAAATATAATATAATAAATAAATTAATATTAATTAAAACAACCTCTTACCACAAATTCAACAATTTTTATTTTAACCTTATGTACATTTCGATCACAAAGTAATCATCTTCAGAGGTATTTTACACATAACTCAGTTACGAGTTATTTGTAAAATACAACTAAAGATGATTACTTTGTGATGGAAATGTACATAAGGTTAAAATAAAAATTGTTGAATTTGTGGTAAGAGGTTGTTTTAATTAATATAAACATTTACGCCACAGTTGCTTCAAGTTGCTATAAGAAATAAAGTTAAACAGGAAATTCAGTTTATTTCCCACCATCACCGCATGGTAGCGACCGCCCGCAGGACATGTCTTATTTCTCTTTACCGCTAATATTTCTTTATCTTACAACGGGCACAATCCAACTATCACGTATTTGCAAATCAATCAAGGTACCTACTTCCTCATATCTAAGTACACCATCCATGCCTCGAGAAGGATTAGTCAAACTAAAATTAAGACTCTAATTTACCGTTTCGGGGACAGAATCGGGAATTAACCCTTACACACAAGAAATAGTCAACACATTATATATATATATATATATATATATATATATGTGTGTGTGTGTGTGTGTGTGTGCATATAAATGTTTGTATGCATTAGCCGTATGCATTACTAAACCACTGAAGACATCTCCATTAAGCTTTAAAAAACTGTTGAGTATATTCCTGGGAAGGTTTCTGGCGACGTAACAATTTTTTTCAACATGTAATTTTCAAGTGCCAAAATAGCATAGTTTATCACTTTCTATCTTACAATCAAAATATTGGAAAGAACCCCAATACCACAAAAATAATCGAAAATAACAAATTAAACAAGTTACTTAAGATTAAACCCTTATGTACATGTCGATGACTATCTCATCATCATCAGAGGGTATTTTACAAAATTACAATCTAGATTGATATTTTGTAAAAGACCCTCTGATGACGATATGGTAATCGAAATGTACATAAGTATTTGTTATTTTTGATTATTTTTGTGGTATTGGGGTTCTTTCCAATATTTTCATTGTAATATATTGTACCACTGTGCTCTTGATATTGTGTACTTTCTATCTTATTTAATCTTAAGACATTTCATTGAATTCATTCCAAATCATGGTTGCTAGGCAACACTCAACAATCTAAAATTATTTTCCAACACATTTCAAACAATATACAACAAATATTTTATATCAGTACGGACTACAATAAATAACATACAATGAAGGACTTTTATTTTTACACTTTTCTCGACCGACTACTATAGGTTCAGCTATTATTATTTAATAAAACACTTAAGTAAGTTTAGCTAAGGTTAACATGTCATTCAATAAGTTTTAGGTGATACGAAGTTCCCCAGGTCAGCTAGTATAATTAAGTAGAGACGGGTAATACGTTATCCCCCTAATCAAAAAGCAGGATTTGTTACCCCACCACCATTGAAGCCCCATCCCCAGTCGTTGATAGTAATGTAACGTAGGTGTTAAGCCCTGTCTATGTTATGGCGGCCATTTGACGTAAGTGAATGATGTCAAGGGCCTTCTTGTTCTGGTAGGAATAAAGATGTAGGTAAATAGTGGGGAAAAAATCAATTAGTATGGTTGGAATTCGATCTGTGAAAGTTTGTATTAGTAGCCTGGTACTCTATCGACTGAGCTACGACGTACTTAATTCTAGCAGAGTGTTGGATGTGGGTACAAGAAGGTCTTTGTATAGGCGATTGTTGGATGCGGGAAGAAGTAGTTGTTTGTATTAGTAGCCTGGTACTCTATCGACTGAGCTACGACGTACTTAATACTAGCAGAGTGTTGGATGTGGGTACAAGAAGGTCTTTGTATAGGCGAGTGTTGGATGCGGGAAGAAGTAGTTGTTTGTATTAGTAGCCTGGTACTCTATCGACTGAGCTACGACGTACTTAATACTAGCAGAGTGTTGGATGTGGGTACAAGAAGGTCTTTGTATAGGCGAGTGTTGGATGCGGGAAGAAGTAGTTGTTTGTATTAGTAGCCTGGTACTCTATCGACTGAGCTACGACGTACTTAATACTAGCAGAGTGTTGGATGTGGGTACAAGAAGGTCTTTGTATAGGCGAGTGTTGGATGCGGGAAGAAGTAGTTGTTTGTATTAGTAGCCTGGTACTCTATCGACTGAGCTACGACGTACTTAATACTAGCAGAGTGTTGGATGTGGGTACAAGAAGGTCTTTGTATAGGCGAGTGTTGGATGCGGGAAGAAGTAGTTGTTTGTATTAGTAGCCTGGTACTCTATCGACTGAGCTACGACGTACTTAATACTAGCAGAGTGTTGGATGTGGGTACAAGAAGGTCTTTGTATAGGCGAGTGTTGGATGCGGGAAGAAGTAGTTGTTTGTATTAGTAGCCTGGTACTCTATCGACTGAGCTACGACGTACTTAATTCTAGCAGAGTGTTGGATGTGGGTACAAGAAGGTCTTTGTATAGGCGAGTGTTGGATGCGGGAAGAAGTAGTTGTTTGTATTAGTAGCCTGGTACTCTATCGACTGAGCTACGACGTACTTAATTCTAGCAGAGTGTTGGATGTGGGTACAAGAAGGTCTTTGTATAGGCGAGTGTTGGATGCGGGAAGAAGTAGTTGTTTGTATTAGTAGCCTGGTACTCTATCGACTGAGCTACGACGTACTTAATACTAGCAGAGTGTTGGATGTGGGTACAAGAAGGTCTTTGTATAGGCGAGTGTTGGATGCGGGAAGAAGTAGTTGTTTGTATTAGTAGCCTGGTACTCTATCGACTGAGCTACGACGTACTTAATTCTAGCAGAGTGTTGGATGTGGGTACAAGAAGGTCTTTGTATAGGCGATTGTTGGATGCGGGAAGAAGTAGTTGTTTGTATTAGTAGCCTGGTACTCTATCGACTGAGCTACGACGTACTTAATACTAGCAGAGTGTTGGATGTGGGTACAAGAAGGTCTTTGTATAGGCGAGTGTTGGATGCGGGAAGAAGTAGTTGTTTGTATTAGTAGCCTGGTACTCTATCGACTGAGCTACGACGTACCTAATACTAGCAGAGTGTTGGATGTGGGTACAAGAAGGTCTTTGTATAGGCGAGTGTTGGATGCGGGAAGAAGTAGTTGTTTGTATTAGTAGCCTGGTACTCTATCGACTGAGCTACGACGTACTTAATACTAGCAGAGTGTTGGATGTGGGTACAAGAAGGTCTTTGTATAGGCGAGTGTTGGATGCGGGAAGAAGTAGTTGTTTGTATTAGTAGCCTGGTACTCTATCGACTGAGCTACGACGTACTTAATACTAGCAGAGTGTTGGATGTGGGTACAAGAAGGTCTTTGTATAGGCGAGTGTTGGATGCGGGAAGAAGTAGTTGTTTGTATTAGTAGCCTGGTACTCTATCGACTGAGCTACGACGTACTTAATACTAGCAGAGTGTTGGATGTGGGTACAAGAAGGTCTTTGTATAGGCGAGTGTTGGATGCGGGAAGAAGTAGTTGTTTGTATTAGTAGCCTGGTACTCTATCGACTGAGCTACGACGTACTTAATACTAGCAGAGTGTTGGATGTGGGTACAAGAAGGTCTTTGTATAGGCGAGTGTTGGATGCGGGAAGAAGTAGTTGTTTGTATTAGTAGCCTGGTACTCTATCGACTGAGCTACGACGTACTTAATACTAGCAGAGTGTTGGATGTGGGTACAAGAAGGTCTTTGTATAGGCGAGTGTTGGATGCGGGAAGAAGTAGTTGTTTGTATTAGTAGCCTGGTACTCTATCGACTGAGCTACGACATACTTAATACTAGCAGAGTGTTGGATGTGGGTACAAGAAGGTCTTTGTATAGGCGAGTGTTGGATGCGGGAAGAAGTAGTTGTTTGTATTAGTAGCCTGGTACTCTATCGACTGAGCTACGACGTACTTAATACTAGCAGAGTGTTGGATGTGGGTACAAGAAGGTCTTTGTATAGGCGAGTGTTGGATGCGGGAAGAAGTAGTTGTTTGTATTAGTAGCCTGGTACTCTATCGACTGAGCTACGACGTACTTAATACTAGCAGAGTGTTGGATGTGGGTACAAGAAGGTCTTTGTATAGGCGAGTGTTGGATGCGGGAAGAAGTAGTTGTTTGTATTAGTAGCCTGGTACTCTATCGACTGAGCTACGACGTACTTAATTCTAGCAGAGTGTTGGATGTGGGTACAAGAAGGTCTTTGTATAGGCGAGTGTTGGATGCGGGAAGAAGTAGTTGTTTGTATTAGTAGCCTGGTACTCTATCGACTGAGCTACGACGTACTTAATACTAGCAGAGTGTTGGATGTGGGTACAAGAAGGTCTTTGTATAGGCGAGTGTTGGATGCGGGAAGAAGTAGTTGTTTGTATTAGTAGCCTGGTACTCTATCGACTGAGCTACGACGTACTTAATACTAGCAGAGTGTTGGATGTGGGTACAAGAAGGTCTTTGTATAGGCGAGTGTTGGATGCGGGAAGAAGTAGTTGTTTGTATTAGTAGCCTGGTACTCTATCGACTGAGCTACGACGTACTTAATACTAGCAGAGTGTTGGATGTGGGTACAAGAAGGTCTTTGTATAGGCGAGTGTTGGATGCGGGAAGAAGTAGTTGTTTGTATTAGTAGCCTGGTACTCTATCGACTGAGCTACGACGTACTTAATACTAGCAGAGTGTTGGATGTGGGTACAAGAAGGTCTTTGTATAGGCGAGTGTTGGATGCGGGAAGAAGTAGTTGTTTGTATTAGTAGCCTGGTACTCTATCGACTGAGCTACGACGTACTTAATACTAGCAGAGTGTTGGATGTGGGTACAAGAAGGTCTTTGTATAGGCGAGTGTTGGATGCGGGAAGAAGTAGTTGTTTGTATTAGTAGCCTGGTACTCTATCGACTGAGCTACGACGTACTTAATACTAGCAGAGTGTTGGATGTGGGTACAAGAAGGTCTTTGTATAGGCGAGTGTTGGATGCGGGAAGAAGTAGTTGTTTGTATTAGTAGCCTGGTACTCTATCGACTGAGCTACGACGTACTTAATTCTAGCAGAGTGTTGGATGTGGGTACAAGAAGGTCTTTGTATAGGCGATTGTTGGATGCGGGAAGAAGTAGTTGTTTGTATTAGTAGCCTGGTACTCTATCGACTGAGCTACGACGTACTTAATTCTAGCAGAGTGTTGGATGTGGGTACAAGAAGGTCTTTGTATAGGCGAGTGTTGGATGCGGGAAGAAGTAGTTGTTTGTAAAGCTTTAGTCGTACAAAACTAATAGGAAGCATGTATCTAAATAAAAATAAATTCATGAAAACAATTAAACACTATACATATATATAATACAATATAAATAATAATGTAATAATAATTAATAATGAACAATATTAGAAATAAAAATAAGAATTTTATGAATAATTGTAAAAATACACACACTCACAATCACACAAAAATAATTTTTAGAAAATATAAAACGCACACAGTAAGTACGTTAGCAAATATTTAGTTCACTTGACTTTATTATTTAGTGTTATATATGTAGTTGACATCACAGCAAGATCCATAAGTGTGAACTATTAGAATCGAAATAAATCAACAATTACTCATTATCAGAACTGAACTACTATGTAGGTCAATTCTAGTAGCGAATCTTTGATGGTGTGGGTCAATTGTTATAGTGGATCCTTGTGATGTTGCTGTGTGTGTCAGCGTACAAATATTACACACTCAATTTTAAAGTCATGCAAAACCAGTATTCTCATGTATCCTTGGCTTACTGTGACTTACTGAGACTACTCCAACCATCGCTGTCCTCAGTGGTGGCCATTTCATTACAACATACCACCCCCAATGTAAAATAGAAAAAAATAACAAATACATTCACTCTTTCACACACACACACACACACAAGAAAATATCATACGCAACAGTAAGTAGGCTAGGAAACGCAGGGTCCGCATGGCATAAAATAAGAAATGAAGTAATTACGACTGGTTTCTCAGCAACATCAGCAATTACTCACTATCAAGATTTAACTACTATGTAGGTCGATTATAGTAGTGAATCTTTGATGATGTTGCTGTGAGTTCAAAACCGTAATATTGCATTTTCAATGAATTGCCGGCATTCGCTTGAATCCTTGGCTTACTCAGTGCGTGAAATATTTTCTCTTGCTGCCTTATGGGCTAGGGAAGGCAGCTCCAACCATCGCTGCCTTCTGTGGTGGTCATTCCATTACAATATACCACCCCCATGCACAATAAATGCGGGTATATATAGAATATACACTTCTCCAAATAAGAAACAATATCGGTTTTACGTGAAAATGAATGTAGGGAGTAATATTTGAGTAATATGTGAATAGTGTTTACATAATCTGCTACAAAACATATTTGTATAATACCGTCATAACCTCATAACGTCGTAAAGCATTATTATACTTTCACTAATAGCTTGTAAACATAACCAGGAATACTTATAATATAATGGACTGTTAAACCATATAATCTGCAACAAAGGATGTTACAGCTTTAGGGCAAACACAGTACTACTATTGTGAGGTTTAGAACAAGAGAAGCATAAGTAGGGACATGAGTAAGGTGATGTCATCACGTGACCAGATAAGATTATCTTTAACAGACCAAGTCTCTGTGGGGTAGCATGAAAGACTTTAATCAGGATGAGGAGAGGAGGCTTTACATTAAATAGCTACCAATGCAAAAATATTGGTAACATACGTGTTTTTATGATTTAGTTTAATGCATCTATTTTGAATAACATCAAAGTTTTAGTTTTCATAATATTACGTATCTTGTGTAATTTTATTCCACTATCTTTATCAAAGCGATAGAATACAAAGAAGGGTTATTGGAAATATTTTATTAACAAATTCCTGGTCGAATATTACAATACCCTTTCCCCACGGCTCGGGAATTCTAAGCATGTAAATATTATTTAGCTACTGCTTTGCCACTAAACGCTACATCCTCATGTTGAGTGATGTTAATGCGTGCATTGGAGTTTATTTAAAATGTTGAAAGCTCTCCGACTAGAACCTGAAGGTAGTGGGGAATAATTCGACTAATCGAGAATTTCGATTAAACGAAGGTGGAATATCTCTAGATTTATAGAATGTCAATGACCTTAACGTATCCAATATTGGCAGTAGGTGTAGAAATTATTATTTTTAATTGAAACGTATTGTAAAAGTAGCTATGAAATAAAGTACGTACAAAATGCACCTCATGTTTGCACATTAATTTAACTGCATACATTAAACATAAATATATACTTACGGTGTTGTAAATTAATTTATAGACAATTTGTTACATATAACACACGTAGAACGCCAAACACCTCTTAATACATTGCCCAACGTTTTGACAGCACAATAACATCGTCCTTATGACCCAAACAATATTAAACAGACTTATAATATCACAAAGCATTAAACAGTTTAACAAAATTCAAAAACAGTAACACACATTAGATTAAATAAATCATTACAAAACCAAGAGTAAAACATTTTAATTACGTCAACACAAATTTAAATTTGAACATGTTGTAGGTAACACAGATTACTCATTAATAAACGTAATACAATACTGATAATTTACAATGTGTAATTTAAAATACTTGTGTATTATAAATAGGCCTATGTGTATATATTACACTATTATGTTGTATTGTATTGTATTGTATTATTGTGTTGTAATAACGCTAATGTAAATTGCATTATATTAATTATTGTGCATAACTTTAAAAAAATTTTAATACTATTGATAACTAGCTACATAATTAAAATAAATACTAATTATTATTAAAATTTAAATATTTTTACTACATTTTATAAAATTATCAATACTATTAAATTATAAGTTAGTAGTTTTTTAAAATTAATAAATAATTTATTTATTTAAGTAAATAATTTAAATATACTTATATGCTGTTAACACAAGTCAATATTGTTTACAGGAATAGTGTTGTAAACAGGAAACTTCCAACCCTAAACGTTAGCCCTCATATAGAGACTAAAAGCAGACACATTTGTAAAGTTATGACTTATTGGTGTACGTAAAATGTCTACTCATGAAGGATAAATATATCGTTCAAAGCTGTATATCGTTCCTTTTTTTGTATTGCCGCCAAACAGCTGGTAATTGACGCAAGTAATTGCTAACAGATCGATAATCGCCGCTTGAGGGCAGCACATTCAAATCTCCGTTTATAATCAGCTGTTCTTTACATGCTTGATTTTTCCGGTCCCGTTTAAATTTAAAATAATAAGTTGAATAGAGTAACATAAGAGAACCTGAAGGGTGCGTGTCGTAAGGGACCAGGCAGGAAAAGGCCTGTGCTATCGGGTAACTGCGATCGAATTTACCCCAACAAATCCAACTACTGGAAGTAACCATTTTCCCTAAAGACCGACACAAATAAGTATTTTTTTAATATTTTAAATTTAACACATATTGTAAGTATACGCACAGTTCACGGCCCGGGGCAGAATATTTATCAACAAAACTTTTAAGGGTGGGGCACTAAATTTTATTTTGCGACAAGACTTCGTTATTTAGCCTTCCTACGGTGGTGTGACAATATCTTGAAAAATTTGGTCTATTGAAGGTTTTACCTTAAAGTGTTGGAGCTATATAGGTGAAATTAACATTGGGTGATATAGAAAGTCCTACAAGATAGAAAAATCAAGGAATTCCCACTTAATGAGGTCCCGGTTAAGGAGGATGCGTTATGTTTATTTTCCTATTCAGTCGATTCCACTCTAATGTCTTTGCCATGGAAACTCCGACAACAAAACTGACTGTTAATATCGTAACTAAATGTGTCCAGGTTCTCAAGAGTCCGTTTCTATACACTCACACAAGTTTCATTATTTATTTATTAAACGTTACTTTGCAATATACTGTATTTAGCACATCGTTCATTTAGCTTTATGTAAAAAAATTCCCTTTGGTTTTTCCACTGCAGATTAGACAGAGCTTAAATGCTTTCTGCTTAGTAGTAACGGGAAACATAACAGCGTGCGTTTGATAGCAGTTTTACTTTCTTTAGCGCGAAGCAATTATTCTCAGGCTTGTTTCAGAGAAAGAACTGTTCGTGTAAGCTGAATCCCTGCAGAAAGTAATACAACGTTATTTATACTCACTGTTCTTCAAGTCTGATTCGTTTCAATTATATTCAAAATGTGAAAACTTTATGAACAAGTAGAAATGCCTTTACATGAAACTACATTGTTGCTTTTAACTATCTTTGTTACTTTCCACTATATTCTATCACGAACAAATAGTTTTTAAACTTACAATTCACTCTTATTTCTAAATATGATTGCATTTTGCAAAACAATTATATGGTATAGTTGGACACACTGTAAGCTAATGGGGAGTTTTAGGTAATTTCAGTGGTGAGGTAAGAGTAGATGTGAGATGAGGAAATGTGACGAGCTACAGTGAGAAACAGCTGGTCCAATCCCAAACATTGAACAACATACAAAAAAAGAACACGTACTTTACATAGGCTATATGCAAACTTATAAGTGCAAATGGACGCGATAGATGAGAATGGTGAGAAGAATAATAGTAAAGAAAACACCCCTTTCAAAGTTAAATACTTAAAATAAGAGGAGGGAGATAATGTAGAACACAGCCCAACTAGTGGTAAGAGTAGGTTAGGTTAGGTTAGCAAACATGTTAATAAACATGCAACTCTCGTTAATGAAGATAAATATAAATGAAACCATTTCCACAAGAAATACTTTAAAAAAAGGAAACGTTGCAATATAGCAGTGACTTAATAAGAAAACTTTATAAGCAACCCTTGGATAAAACATTAACATGCCTCGACACGAACATAACACATCACTATCGTATAAACGTACAGGTAAATTAACAAAACCTACTACACAAAACACTCAGTATTTGGAGATCTAATAGGGGCCTACACCACTAAATCACCACTAACAATCAAATGAAAGAAATAAAGAAGAAAGTGTAACTATGGCATGGTTAGTTTTAAAAGCTAGTTTTAAATAGCAGATTAAAAACATAGAACAGGCTACGCCCCTCAAATTTTCAGGCGTTGCAAGTAATATACAACTAAAACAATTAGCATGCAATACCAGAAAGGGGAACAGGATTTCCCCGAGATATAATGTGAGGAATAAACATGAGGAAATCTATATCGACTTTAATGTATTTGTAAACGTTTATAATATGTTCCGTGGAACTTGCTGGAGTAATACTGCCGTAGTGCTGGAGTAATGCTGGAGTAGTAATGGAGTAATGCTGGAATAATGCTGGAATAGTGCTTGAGTAATGCTGAAATAATGCTGGACTAGTAATGAAGTAATGCTGGAATAGTGTGGAGTAATGCTTGAGTAGTTCTGGAGTAATGCTGGAGTAGTTCTGGAGTAATGCTGGAGTAGTAATGGAGTAATGCTGGAAGTGTGCTGGAGTAATAATGGAGTAATGCTGGAATAGTGCTGGAGTAATGCTAGAGTAGTAATGGAGTAATGCTGGAATAATGCAGGAATAGTGCTGGAGTAATGCTGGAGTAGTAATGGAGTAATGCTGGAATATTGCTGGAGTAATGCTGAAATAATGCTGGACTAGTAATGAAGTAATGCTGGAATAGTGTGGAGTAATGCTGGAGCGGTTCTGGAATAATGCTGGAGTAGTAATGGAGTAATGCTGGAATAATGCAGGGATATTGCTGGAGTAATGCTGGAGTAGTAATGAAGTAATGCTGGAACAATGCTGGAGTAATTCTGGAGTACTAATGGAGTAATGCTGGAGTTATGCTGGAGTAGTAATGAAATAATGCTGGAGTAATAATGGAGTAATGCTGGAATGCGGAATAGTGCTGGAGTAATGCTGGAGTAGTAATGGAGTAATGCTGGAATAATGCTGGAGTAATGCTGGTGTAGTAATGGAGTAATGCTGGAATAGTGCTGGAGTAATGCTGGAGTAAAGCTGGAGTAATGCTAAGTAATGGTGGATTAATTGTGGATTAGTGCTGAAGTGATGCTTCAATAGTGCTAGAGTAATGCTGGTTTAATTCTGGTATGTGTGTGTTTATTAAACTTCAGTAGCTTGAAACTAGACAGGTGTATATTACAAAATTGGCATCATCAGCCTGAAAATATTGTGTCTGAGACTGATTAAATTCATTTCCCCGAAGTCTATTTCTCCAAAATAACGTCTCGTCTACCAGCTAACCCGACGCGTATGATGAAACACTCGCACTTCTAATGAGCATTAACCAGATATTTATCATTTAGTAAAGGTTCGCATTTGCGGGGCGTTCAATAAACTAATCTTACCCTCGCTCGGAAACTCCCCCACCCCGACCCTTACCCCCTCGCCTCTCCACGGGAGTATTCAATGATAGGAACGATTTGTATTTATGTATCTGTCATGCAAGTAGGAATAAATAAGTAAATTTGCGTAAACCGTCAGTTGTACAGGTATTTATTGCGTGTAAAAAGGAACTGATTCTATAAAATAGAAATTAATATCTGTAATGCAGTAAAAGTAAAGTCTCGATCATCCGGCTCAGATTAAGCGAGTTCCGGTTTAATCAAATTTTACGAAGAAGTTACATCACACGCATACTTTTAGGCTCTTAGAGTAACGATGTGGAAATATGTTTACCGCTCTAAGAACCATACAAGGAGATGTATGAAGACATTAGAAGGAAAATGTGTCTTTCTTATGTTATTTTTATTGAATTGTATTTTTTAATTTGATAATACACTAGATGTCTTTTCTCACATATCTGATTACATTTTCATTCAACTCGCCAGCTTACCCCAGGTTTCCATCTCATGTTTGACATAGTTCGTGTTATCCGAGTATTCGATTATCCGAGATACCGTCAGGCCGCATTACTTTGGATAATCGAAGCTAAAATGTTTTTTTTTCATATTGAATCTAGTACTATTTCGAATGCAAAACTATACAAAATATTTTGCCTAGTAAATATCGCAGAGAAACACAATTTAAGAATGGAAAGTGTTAAAAATATATTAACTTTATCTCATCCCTTTAGATTGTAAAGATAAATTTACAAAAAGGAAATTTCCCCTTCGTACTTAAAGGCGTTTAGTCTATTATCCCCTTTAAAGGTAGGATTGAAGTATTTTATTCCTATAGTAAAATATATATTAGTGTAATCATATTATTACAAATTTTACAATTTGTTTCTCTCATTTTCATTTTAATTTTAGGAATTTTTAAGTTTAAAAAATTATTCAGTATTACAGAACATTGTTAACTCTATAACTGTATAAACCAACTGTGGCGTAATGTTTAACATAAATAAATGAAACCTCTAAACCACAAATAACTTTCTTCTTTTATTTAAAACCTTATCAGGTATTTTCATTGTACATTACCTCTGAGGATGATTGCTATGCAAAAGAAATGTACATAAGGTTTTACATAAAAGAAGAAAGTTATTTGGTTGAGAGGATAAGTTACATTTATTTATGTTAAGTGTTAACTCTGCTAATCCTTTTAAATACGTTTACCTAATGGTATAACAATAAAATGGAAACGTTTGGAAAAGAAAGTTACTCTGCCCACAGTTTCGTAAAATTAATGTCTAGGAATCTGTGATCCAATTATAAATTTCATACGAAAGCGCCTCTTGGAAAACTGGAGCGCGGCCAAATAACTTTAGTTATTGGGGAACCACACAACCTCCGACGAACTTCATTGCATTTAAACTTTCTAATATCGCTCAACATTAGCGCCAATAAACGGGTTGCTTTTGTCTCAACTGCATTACACAGGAGTCTCGTTAAATCATGAGACAGAAAGGTGGTACTTTAAGAATCAGGAAAGATGAAACAGTATCTATTAAGTCCCAGATAATTCCTGGGCAGGTAAGTCCACATATGCTCCATGTAATTAGTTTATGACATTTGTTACTTTTCTTAAATTTTGTGATTTAAAAATCTGTAAAACTAAACAAAAGCCAGTAATTATTCCAAACCGTGCTGAGTTAAAGAAAATAAGTAAAGGAAATCAGAACTATATAAATAGTATTAAATACAAACCAATTAATGCCTATATAGAATATTACAAACAACAAACTATTTCTATCTTTACGTATGTTGTAAAGGTTGTATGTTATGAAAATGTTACACGAACTCAGTGGCTTTCCAAGTTCTATAGTTTATTACTTTGATGACTACATTTGTTATAATTGTAAAAGGTATCTCTTACCCACTAAATAATTCCTGGGCAGATATATTTAATCTGTTTACTGAGTATGCATGTTAATACGTATAACACCTACAATATATTTTGTACACTTTCAGATACATTATTAAAGCCATGAAGTATACTTGGTTGAACCTATCTCCGAACACGACACTTGTAGTTACTGTATAGAATCTTAAACACATTTTCTCAGATTGATTTATCAAGATATTATTTTCTTCAAAAGTGATGGATTTATCTGGGACGTTAGATTCAGTGTGATTGGATGTTTCTGTTCTTAATATAAATTAACATAGTTCTTTTTGTTTAATAATTTAGAAAAATTAATTTATTAACACTTTACAATTTCTAAAACACATCTGTTCCCTATAGCGTTTAGTAAAGTACATTATACAAAAACAAATCTCTGTATTTCTTTCTATCTATCTATCTCTCTTTCTCTCTCTGTAAACACACTTAATTAAAGAAATTAATAAGGGATTAAGAATGAATATATATGAAGCATTCGAAATATATAAATACAATAATAATAACAAATTAATAAAAGAACAAATACAAATACATTCTAAATTTGATACTATATTCAATGTCTATAATGTTACAGCAACAAAATAAATTTGGCAATTTTTATAAATTTAGCAACAATTCTATTTCTAATTTAACATATGTTTTAGGCCTATAGCTTACATTATTGTAATTTTCATTCCTGATGATGTTGGTACTATTTACCAACGAAAAGCTTTGGATATAAATAATTAAATATTCTTGTATTTGAATAACCTATGTTGTTTTAGAATATATATATATATATATATATATATATATATATATATATATATATATCGCAATATGTTTTCTTGTGTATTAATAAAGAACAAAGTCAAAATACAAATACAAGAATTATATTTGAATCTACAATTCAAAGCTTTTCGTTGGCTAACAGTACCAACATCATCAGGAATATTAAACAATTAAAATTAACATATGTGCAAATTAGATCAAATAAATAGTTATTGAATAGTTTGATAACTATTTATTTGATCTAATTTGCACATATGTTAATTTTAATTGTTTAATATTCCTGATGATGTTGGTACTGTTAGCCAACGAAAAGCTTTGAATTGTAGATTCAAATATAATTCTTGTATTTGTATTTTGACTTTGTTCTTTATATATATATATATATATATATATATATATATATATATATATATATATATATATATATATATATACATATATGACAAACAATTCTCTGTTTCAAGTTTTTCCTCGTTTCAAAATATTTTAAACAAGTTCACGCCAAAATAAATGTCGCTATTTTATGGTTAAAATATATTAACTCTATATTAAAAATGTTAGGTAAAATTATATCGCCTGATTCTGAAAAACTGTAAAATATTTATGTGATTAATTGTTTAATAAAATTATTAAAAACGTGTTTCCAGTTATTTACAAACAGCTTCCACAAATGCTAATTGTGTAATTTATTTGAATTACAAACCGTAACCTAGACTGTGACGACGGATCTGATACTTTCGAATCGTTGACTGAATACATATCAACATAAATAAGAAATGCATTGTTATAATGGAAATGCCACATGTTCCAAGACAAAGCACTGTGCGCAGATGTTGCTCGGGCTATTTGTTGCACTTTTATCACACATCTATGCATCACTCTTAGCCTGTACTTAAGGGCGTTCTATACTTCTGCATCATCGCCATTATGGTAACTGGTTTATTGCGTTGGAGCTATGATATACTCGCAGTGTTTCGATTAAAGCAATATTCATTTTCCTTCAGTGCGAAATAAAATGGAAAATACCATTTGCTTTTGTTCTAAAATAAAATACATAGTAGTTGTTCAGAAAGTCATAAAGAATTATTTCAAATTTATAGCAACGGATTTAAAGAATAACTACCATATTTATCTATAAATTTAATTTAATCATTAGGCCTGGGGGTGTTTTTTTTAAGACCAAAGAAATGCCTATCATTCGAAAAAGCGTAAATTAGTTATCGTAAAGTCAATTCATAAACGTAATCTCTCCTCCCTTTCTCTCTCTCTCTCTCTCACACACACACACACACACACACACACACATCACACACACGCGCGCGCGATGAAAAGAGAGTGTTTAAATGTGTATGTGTGATTATGTGAGAGTGAGAGTGTGTGTGTGGGGAGGAGGAGAGAGAGAGAGAGTATGTGTGTGTGTGTGTGTGTGTGTGTGTGTGTGTGTGTGTGTGTGTGTGTGTGTGTGTGTGTGTATGTGTGTGTGTGTGTGTGTGTGTGTTTGTGTATGTGTGTGTGTGTGTGTGTGTGTGTGTGTGTGTGTGTGTGTGTGTGTGTGTGTGTGTATGTATGTGTGTGTGTGTGTGTGTGTGTGTGTGTGTGTGTGTGTGTGTGTGTGTGTGTGTGTGTGTGTGTGTGTGTGTGACCTGTGTGTGTGATCTGTGTGTGTGTGTGTGTGTGTGTGTGTGTGTGTGTGTGTGTGTGTGTGTGTGTGTGTGTGTGTGTGTGTGTGTGTGTGTGTGTGTGTGTGTGTGTGATCTGTGTGTGTGTGTGTGTGTGTGTGTGTGTGTGTGTATGTGTGTGTGTGTGTGTGTGTGTGTGTGTGTGTGTGTGTGTGTGTGTGTGTGTGTGTGTGTGTGTGTGTGTGTGTGTGTGTGTGTGTGTGTGCATGTGTATATATATATATATAGTTCAAATTTTTTCTTCGTTAATAAAATACTCTTAATACATTCACTCAAGTTAAAATACATTTTTTTTAACTTGAAGTGAATAACACTTGATGTTAATACAAATTTTTCAAATAATAATTAATTAATTACATTTCACAATGAATCAATTTTAGTTTTTATGGAAGAAAACTTTTCACAAAGGGGCAAGGTATGCAATATAGTTATTTCGTCCCATTTGGCTTGAAATAAGTGATAACATATGATTTCATAAAACAGCTGATTTTAAGTTATAGGTTATGTACTAAATCAGCTGACTTAACGCATAGGTTATGTTACTTTATTTGTAATTATTTATAAAAAAGTATTTTAAATAAAATTTCAATTTGTTTCCCTAGGTAGGAATTGACTTTAGGACATTTTTGTTTATATTACTTGTTTTATATTGAAGTCTTTCTTCTCTCCAGAGTTGAAGGACTATTAAGGTACAAACTTCTACAAAGCAGAAACTAACTACCTGTGCTGTCTGTAATAACTACTTCTGTAAACGTAAATAAGGATCAAAATAGTGGTTTCACGTGCTTTTGCCAAGTAAAGAACCACTAAAGTCAAGTATGTACAATGGCGTAGTAAATATGGCAAATAGTAGAAAAACAAGAAAAATAGTGGTTTCACGTCTTTATCCAAGTAAAGAACAACTAAAGTCAAGTATGTACAATGGCGTAGTAAATATGGCAAATAGTAGAAAAACAAGAAAAATAGTGGTTTCACGTGCTTTTGCCAAGTAAAGAACAACTAAAGTCAAGTATGTACAATGGCGTAGTAAATATGGCAAATAGTAGAAAAACAAGAAAAATAGTGGTTTCACGTCTTTAGCCAAGTAAAGAACAACTAAAGTCAAGTATGTACAATGGCGTAGTAAATATGGCAAATAGTAGAAAAACAAGAAAAATAGTGGTTTCACGTCTTTAGCCAAGTAAAGAACAACTAAAGTCAAGTATGTACAATGGCGTAGTAAATATGGCAAATAGTAGAAAAACAAGAAAAATGGTGGTTTCACGTGCTTTAGCCAAGTAAAGAACAACTAAAGTCAAGTATGTACAATGGCGTAGTAAATATGGCAAATAGTAGAAAAACAAGAAAAATGGGATTAAATTTCCATTAAAGAGAGTTACGTATGGCGAGAGTTAGCTTTGCGGGTTTACTGAGGTGGCAGCAAGCGACGAGATTTTTGGTTTAGTAAAGCTGCTTTGGAGAACAAAAGCTATTTACTGCAGCGGGGTGTGTAAGCTTCACGTGTATAATGGAGGTTTCTAATCCTAGCTCATTTCTTACACATATATCCTGAACAAGTAATATAAACCAAAATGTTTCAGGTCAGTTCATACCTAGATTAACATAGACAAATTTTATTTTAGTTACTTCTTATTAAACAATTTCAATTAATATAAATAAAGTAACATACCCTATGCGTTAAAACTGCTGTTCTATCACATAGCCTATAACATCAAATCAGCTGTTTTATGAAATCATGTTATCATTTATTTTAAGCCAAATTGGACGAAGTACCTAAATTGCATACCTTACCCCTTTTGTGAAACTTTTTTCTCTCATATAAAACTAAAATTTATTCGTTAAATTTAATTATGGGACTATTACTTGAAAAAACTGAATTGACATTAATTGTCGTCCACTGCTAGTTTTAAAAAAATATATTTCAACTTCAGTGAATGAATAAAAAAAATTTTATTAACGATTGAAAATTTAAACAAAATGTATATAGAGAGATTATAAAGGATTTGCAAATGAGGGAAACCGTAGCAAATCTATTGAGTTGGTAAATATAGGCTAAAGCAATTCTCACATCCGTTATTTTAAAACCCAAGTATTAGGTTAAAAAGTCATTGATTAAAAATACTTATTTACCATAAAGATTTATTATTTAACCAAAATATCAACCAACACTTGTGACCACTCCCTTTCTCCAAACTCCACTTCTCGTCCTCCCCCCCCCCCCTCTCTCTCTCTCTCTCTTTCTCTTCTCATTTCCCAATAAATATTCAAAACGAATAATTTATTTATACTATTCTCAATGCGACTGAGTGGCCTAGAGGGTAGAGCACTCGGCTACTGATGTTATTCGACCCCGCTTGGGCTAAAACATTGTGTTTGCTTTTTGAGATCCCAGTTCGACTCACCCAATTAAATCGTGTAACTGAGGTCAACATTAGGGTAGTAATGAATGCTTCCTTGAACACCGTGGGTCCTAAATAGGGCAGCCCTGTTTCTCCCAAGATCATCTTAGTGCTTTGAAATAAACATTTGTTATTATTACTTTTGTTATGTATAGTTATTTCTTGAATGTCTCTTCTTTTTATTAAAAGTTATTGCAATAACTTTGTAAGGATCCTATATTTCTTTCAATATGGTTTCTGCTCTGTTCTATACGAAAATGGAGGTTTTAAGTATTAAAAGTAATTTTAATGACCGGTTACGCAGTGGTTTATATAGGGCGGTAAATAACGAAGGGTGCTTAGCTCGATACCAACCCAGCGGGGTAAGACATCCATCCCAAGGCAATTACACTTCCTCGTCTTAAACTAATTAAACTTTCTCTGACCTTACTCTTGTGTTCCGTGGTCTGAGAGTGTTTTAATTACAACCATTTGGAAACATCTCGAGAAATATCAAGTTCCTTTTGGAAACGTTTCGGTGCGGCTAGTAAAATATCGTTTTTGCTTTTATTAATTTTGAGAATGTAATACAAAATGAAGCACTAAAAACACTTAAACATATATTAGTTTGATACACGTGCCTATAGTAGCAGCACATACTTTCCTCGAAGTAATAACTTCTTTACGCGCGTTGAACAAAACATGAGTTTAAATTATTGCTTTCGCGTCACGCTATTTCTGAAACGCATACCTTACAGCATATATTTCCGTCCGGTTACGCTATGAATCACCTCAAAGTGAATTAAATGATAACATATAATTTCATGTAACAGCTGGTTTTATGTTACACAACAGGCGTTTTACTCGTAGATATTTATTAAATAGTTTTGATGAGAAATATATATATATATATATATATATATATATATATATATATATATATATATATATATATTTAAATTTTGATAAATCTCAATATAACAATAATAATAGGTTATGTACGAGATATTTTTAACCCTATTTTTGAAAAGAAATTTTTACCCAGTCTTATACTTTTTAAGAACAGATTTGAATTGACTTTGTTTAAGAAAATTGTATTCAGTAGACATCTAATAAAGGTTTTTGTCACCCACATTATTTTATTACTAACTACAGTAAATATTAGTTTTTTATAAAATACATTCCTCAAATAAAGATGTTAAAAATGTATAAATCCATATTTTCGGCGATTTTCGTTGAAACGTTCGCGGAACTATTAGCTCTATTTGTTATCACTTCTGGCGGGACTCTCTCCGGTGGCCAGATTCAAACTTTTTATTATTGCGGAAACCCGTTTCGGAAGATGTGTCCCATTGTCAACTCGTACCGTAACATTTAAGGTGGAGTAAAATAAATCAAAATTTGTATAATACCAAAGCTTTGATTTTTTAGTTATATTTAAATGTCAATAAGTGGAGTCTTACGACAGAGCTCTTCTTTAAATGTTTGAATGTGGCTAAAGTAACTCCAATGAGGCCTGCGTCCCTTGCAGTACTTTAATCCAACAGCACATACCACTTGTAGACATCTACTCACACAAACTCAACTTTTTGTATTTAACTACTCTTAAGAGAAGACTTTTTTGGACCCAAAGTATCTCCTGCGTCCCTTTAATCCAACAGCACATACCACTTGTAGACATCTACTCACACAAACTCAACTTTTTGTATTTAACTACTCTTAAGAGAAGACTTTACTGGACCCAAAGTAACTCCAATGGGGCCTGCGCCCCTTGCAGTATTTTAATCCAACAGCACATACCACTTGTAGACATCTACTCACACAAACTCAACTTTTTGTATTTAACTACTCTTAAGAAAAGACTTTTTTGGACCCAAAGTAACTCCAATGGGGCCTGCGTCCCTTGCAGTACTTTAATCCAACAGCACATACCACTTGTAGACATCTACTCACACAAACACAAATTTTTTTATTTAACTACTCTTAAGAGAAGACTTTTTTGGACCCAAAGTAACTCCAATGGGGCCTGCGTCCCTTGCAGTACTTTAATCCAACAGCACATACCACTTGTAGACATCTACTCACACAAACACAAATTTTTGTATTTAACTACTCTTAAGAGAAGACTTTTTTGGACCCAAAGTAACTCCAATGGGGCCTGCGTCCCTTTAATCCAACAGCACATACCACTTGTAGACATCTACTCACACAAACTCAACTTTTTGTATTTAACTACTCTTAAGAGAAGACTTTTTTGGGCCCAAAGTAACTCCAATGGGGCCTGCGCCCCTTGCAGTACTTTAATCCAACAGCACATACCACTTGTAGACATCTACTCACACAAACTCAACTTTTTGTATTTAACTACTCTTAAGAGAAGACTTTACTGGACCCAAATGACAGTAACTTAGCTATAAAATCATTTCAATTGTCAAAACAATTGATTTTCGATATTTTAAACTAAAATCTGTTTTCAGTTAATTCAATTATTAATCTTAACACATTTCATGGTGGGTTGGATTTTACAAAGATACTCCAGACTGTGATATTTTTCTTGAAACCTTAAACGTTGATAATAAACTTCTAAATTAAGTTTAACTTGCGCCAAATACGTATCATGACTCAAAAGTGTATTTTTGAAGCCTTAGGGAACTTAATTCAAAACTGTTTCGCGTGTCCCAATACAAAACTGTTTCGCGTGTCCCAATACAAAACTGTTTCGCGTGTCCCAATACAAAACTAACAAGTAACATTGATAAAATAAGTCAATTCCTACTTAAGTCAACAATGAAAATTTATTTTAGTAAATTTTTACTAAATAATTAAAATTATTATAAATATGTATATTCAAACTACCGATTCACAATAAAAAATGGTAAAATAGAAAGCGAAATTAGTTATTAAATTTAGTTAATGAACTATTATTTGAAAAGACTGTATTAACATCAAGTATCATCCACCACAAGTATAAATAAATGTATTTGAACCTGAGTATATGAATAAAAAGTATTTTATTAACGATTGAAAATTTGAACAAGATATATAACTGTATATAGGGAGAGTGTGAGCTAATAGAAGGAATTTCAAAATACAAGGGCACCTAAATACGAAAAATACTACCAATTCCCAACCGAAAATAGAGCAATAGATTTTCAAAATTCCTGAATACAGCTGCTACAAAATAAACTTCAATGTAACACACAAATAACACGTATGTTTACCAAAAGTAATTCTTTGCAAAAATATTTTCGATTGGCACAGTTTTATATAAAATTATAGAACAGTTTTACACAGAAATTATGTAACATAAAAAGTATAATTAGGGGTTGCTTGACCTCGAAACCGCCATAAACCTTTATCACAAGTAAACAATATCTATACTTCAAGAGAAGGGAGCTACTGCTTTGGCCATTTAGTTTCAAAACGTCACACTAGATGGCAGAACTATGCAGCGCATTAATCTTAAAGGAATGAATCTAAGAGAGAGAAATGTTTTTATTCGCCTAGAAATTGTTTAATCTAACCTGCAAAGAGGTTAGCAATTTAAACGTTCAATTTTATTCTGCCCAAAAATTAGGAGATGTAATGATTTTACCATTCCTTGCCATTCAGATACACTCCAACCACATCAGCCCTGGTCCCAAACAATATATTTGAGTTGAATTCCTAATAACTCTAAGTATGACTTATACTTGGGGGAGGCGGACCCCTTGACCCTTCCCTTGCCTAGGAAAATGTAAAAAGCCTTTACGCAAAATACAATTACCTTTACGATCCCGGAAGTAACAGACCTGACGTTTTATGGGCTACACTCTCTTCAGCCTATTAAAGGCTCAATACCTTTTATATGTTCTATTTAGTTTCCCGCAACCAATTCTTTCCTTTTTCAGTCGCCAACTAAGGTACCCGGTCATTATGTCACCTGCAACGGATGAGAAAGAGCGCCTAGATCTACTGCAGGGTTTTATGACAAAAGGTCCTTTATCCTGGCATTGCCTGTGATACCGTTGTAGAACGTGTCGTTAAAGTTCAATTTGTTCAGTTTCATTCCTGGTTCCTTAGTGAGTTCACTTTGTAACCGCAAGCCGACAGCAGCGACTTAAGCAAGACAAACACTAAATCAGTCAGCTCAGTAAGTTTTAACTGCTTTCTTACCGCAAGACAAACACTAAATCAGACAGCTCAGTAAGTTTTAACTGCTTTCTTACCGCAAGACAAACACTTAATCAGACAGCTTAGTAAGTTTTAACTGCTTTCTTACCGCAAGACAAACACCTAATCAGTCAGCTCAGTAAGTTTTAACTGCTTTCTTACCGCAAGACAAACACTTAATCAGTCAGCTCAGTAAGTTTTAACTGCTTTCTTACCGCAAGACAAACACTTAATCAGTCAGCTCAGTAAGTTTTAACTGCTTTCTTACCATAAAAACTAAAGATAGTATTACGTACTTAACTTCGAATTATAGATTTTTAAATCTAGGCTTCTGTAACGGCTTAGAACAGGAATATTTTTCAACCTTTCTCCGGGAATAGGTATTTACACGTAAGTTGGAATTTGGACCTGGCACGGCACTATAGGCGGTGGGGGGGGTGGTTGAAGATTAGATAAAGACCGTTCTGCGAACATTTCTGTAGACATACATCACTTCGCATTCCGTATTTCATTTAATGGAGCGCCTTCACGAAGGCTGCGAGGACGATTGACGCAACCCGCATGACGGCAAAAAATGTTTTTTATCCATGCTAGTACCGAATTTCTATCGATCGGTCAAGTGCCAGCTTACGTGTAAACACCTATATATTTGATCCAATTGTTAAAATACTCATTTCTTTTCGATTTAGTTTTTCTACTGCCTCTCTTTACTCCGACCCGTTAGGAGTGTTTACGGGGTTATATTATCAAAGTAGGGTGAAATACAAAAAAAATTTTTTTTTAATATTTCAATTTGATATTTCAAAACGTTTTATAAAAATAATAAATTTGAATGAAGGTAATTCCAGTAATAAATATGTAAGGGTTATTAGTTTAACTGCGACTTTGCTTGGAGGGAATCTACAAAAGGGAAAAAGCAGAAAAACTAGAATTGAACTTCAAAAAAGTGTATAGGCCTAATCTTAAGGTTTCACTTCCCGCGATGGGCGTTACTCTCTACCATCGCGTCATTTCAGTTGCGGTTGGTTGAAGACAGCCTGTCCCACTACATTATATTACGCTGGGACTTCGAGTCGATCTGTTCATACGTAGGCCTAATAATGTTATGTTGTTATAGCAGGTTATCTTATCTTATGTTTCTTTCATTAGTAACTGAATGTGTTTCAGTAATCGATTAGATATTTCATCTAATCGACAAGATTTTGAAATTTTTTTTCATTTTATCATGAACTACTTTAGAACTACGCAAATCATCGTTTCCTTAGTAAGGCAGTATAACTATCTCAGTATTTTCTTTGATTCCCAGCAAGTTCTAAAATGATGTTGATTTTTGGAGAGTTGTCAGGAAATTGTGAGCGCACAATTTGTTTCTCAGAAAAAGACCTTTAATATTAGGCCTAATCATGTTTACACTCGCAGACATTATTATTCAATAAAAGCGGTTGACTTGCGAGTCAGCTACAACTATTTATTTATTCAGGCACCGTTCCAAAACGGATATATCGTCTTCAGGCCTTATTCCTCCTGCACTCAATTAAAAAATACACATAACCTTAGTACATTTATGAAAACAGCCCATATACGCTTTCGTTAACTCACAGCACCTTTGTCTATGTGTACTAGCGATAAACTCAAAAAAGGTTGAATGAGTTTATCGTTAGTACGAGTTAATGAAAGCGTACGTATATGGGCTGTTTTCATAATTATACTAAGGTTATGTCAGGAGGAATAAGGCCTGAAGACGATAATGTATCCGTTTTGAAACGGTATAAATAAATAGTTGTACCTGACTCGCAAATCAACCGCATTTATTTAACAAAACCTTTTATAGTATATATGTGTAGCAAGGGGCTGAATTTTGTTGAAACATATATTGTTTTGCAAAGAAACTTCAGTTGGATTATTAAGTTCTGAGATTGCTTATTAACAATGGGAAAGTATTTTTAACTATTTATGTGTCAGAAAAAAAAACTAAAGATAGTTTTTCTCCGAAAGTGAAAAACATATAAAAACCTTTTGCACTAGGTGTTTTACGGTCTGTTTAATGATTGGCTGAAATCTCTTCACCAAAACTCCTTTCAACATGCGGTACATGCGGTACATAAACCTAGGACTAGAAAGCAGAACAGTAAATGGTTTAGACTTTAGAGGTTATAAAGCAGTGATGCTGTGGAGGGAAAGAAAGTGGCTAGCAAGAACGAAATTTCCCTTTTGTTCATATTATCATTCATAGTGCTGTAATTGCCAAAGTCATCAAGCACTTGGATATTAAAGTTTTCGATTTATAAGAGTGGTACAATATCAGTATTTCTCAGATTATCGTGCACTTCCAACACTCTTACAGTGTTGCACTTCATAAAAAAATATTGTTACTCTGAATGTAACGTTAAACATAATAATTATATGATGTACTTCTTCAGTATAAATGCATTTAAATTAATATTCTGTACCTGTGTGTGTGTGTGTGAGTGTGTGTGTGTGTGTGTCTCCTAATCGCGCGCGTGCGCGTGTGCGTTTCTATTGAATACGAATATAAAACGTTTTCCCAAAGTAAAAAACAACTTTCTCAGATAGTTGATCATTATATTTTCTATAGTAACTTTCCAATATTGATTTCACAGTACCAAAAATCATTTCAATATAGCGAAAGCGATAATTGTAATAAATAACCAAACTATTAAAACCTTCGTAAGTATTACTCGATGAAATCGTTTTCAACAACGATTGCCAATACTTTTAACCCTTAGCACTCGACTGTCGGGGGAGCCCCGCCAAGCGTATATTGCAGTTTACTCGTATGTCGGGGGTCACCCGACACGATTTTCAAATGCCTATAACTCGTCTGCGGCGAAGCCCACGACATTCAATCTTTTACCGTTTGGTGCTACACTCTATTGAAAACAATGTGAACTAAGTTGAAAATGCCTAGGAATATGTGAGTCATCACAAAATCTAGTTTGCCGCTACGTTGTAAGCTGCAAGTAGGTTACAGTTTTGCCGGTTATTTGTTACTCGTAGTTTGCCGTGGCTTCACGTGCAATTAGTGATTCTGAAATTCCTGATCTTTTACTTGATCCTGATTTATTAGAATTTAGTTCAGTTTCATAAACAAAATAACTAAACCAACAGGTATTAGTAAATATAACCAGTTTATGGGTGGTATAGATTTAGCTGTTCAATATAATGAACCGTGCAGTTTTACAAAACGAACAAATAAATGGTGGAGGACAATGTTTTTCTGGCTATTAGATGTAGCTGTAGTAAATAGTTTTATTATCTATAATAACAAAAAAAAGGAAATGAAAGATAATCCTGTTAAAAAAAATTGTTTCGCCAAAACTTGGTGAGGGAACGCATTCGTGATATCAGGAATAACCCGTATAGTGAGAGGGGTCGGCCGTCAACTACTGACAAAGAAGAAAGACTGAATTGGAAATTACATTTAATCTTTTCCAATGATAAAAATACTTCTAAGGATTGTGTAGTTTGCAGTAACAGGAAGATAAAAGGAGGTAGAAGGGAAACAGTTTTTCACTACAAAACATGCGGCAGAAAACCAAGACTTCATCCGGAAGACTGTTTTCAAAAATATCATACTCTGCAAAATTACAAATAAGATAATAAAATCATGTACATACAGTATTAGTGAATAAAAATAGCTTAGTTTACTAAAATCATGTAAGAGAAAACAAAGTTTTCCATAAACAATAATGCAACCTGCAGGTGAGGAATTTGTCACAATTTAATTACAAGTGGGGAAGCAAAGCATGTTACAAAAATCCGAGCGCTAAGGGTTAAGTTTGAATTCTATAAACAATAACGACTGCCTGATATTAGAGTTTAATGAAATTTAAAAGAATAGTCATATTTGTGAATTTATTGCCCTAATGTGCTATATTGAAGTAATGTTTGGTTGATGAATTTATAGATTGCGTTTGATGTTAATGTTTGTGAGGCCCGTTTCTATCATTTTTTTTTATCAATTACGTATTCACCACTTGCTTAGTTCGACGTAAATGATATCTCAGTATGTTTTTCAAAAATTAAGGTATATTATAAGTTTAGCAGGTCATTATAATATAAATTTAAACGTTTTAATTCTTGTAATTGCTTGTTTTCTTACGTAGTACCTTTTATAAGAAACAAAATACAACATTATTATCCTAAAAGCAGTTTGAGTTATGCCTTTCACTAAATACATCAGATACTGTATATACCAATGACGAGGTATACATATTAAAAATATAAGAGTTACACTGCAGACAATCAATATATCTTGTAAAATAATACATCAGTTTCTATTGAAATTTAATTTAACATTATATATAAATTTATATATGTTTTTAAAACAAACATAAATTGTGTTGAAGGATTTCTATTTTCCCAGTTTCAATTTTTGAAACAGGATTGAGTAATAGATGAATGACAAAATCATGCAGCTTTCAAGTGAACAGCTGTTTTCGAACTAGTTTCTGAAAGTCTACCAAGTTTAGTTTGTATTAACTTTAATAGGTTATGTTATTAATTTAAAGAATCTTTTCTTTTAACAGGTTAATGGTACATAGTTTTTAGAATGGTCTCAGAAAATAAAGTGAGGTTATAATTATGTCGAGGGCTACTCCTGACAGGCTGTTTAATTCTGCCACTGATGACGCTTTTGATTTTTTATTTAAAATTGTTTTAATAGGAGATTGTGGTGCTGGAAAAACCTGTGTAGTACAAAGGTTTAAATCTGGTAATTTTGTAGAAAGACATGGAAATACAATTGGGGTGGATTTCTCTATGAAAACAGTTACTGTTGATGGTAAAAAAGTTAAAGTGAGTTTAAATGGTGACAGGTATTAGTATTAGGTTCATTTATAGTTATGCTTAGGTTAGTTTTATAGTTGACTAACTGGTCACATTTTGATAATAAATCTATTAATTAAATCTGTATACTTCCATTGCCTTTCAAGTACAATCTAGTAAAAGTAACAACTTTTAAAATAAACTTTCTCTAAACATTTGTTTTAAATATTAAGTAGATTTTATTGGACTAACGTTTCTGTAAAAACCAAATGTAAAGCCTAAACGTACAATCCATTACAAAACATTGAAAGATAATTCTTAATTACAAATAGCATGTAATATGATTTTTTCATTTTTGTACTTATAAATATAGGTATTTATTTACCTTGCCCACGTGTACGATTTTAGCAAAAACAATTATACCGGCCTACGCAGAAAGTCATCAGGATATAAAAACGAAAACTCTTGCTCAGGGAAATAAATACCAATTTATCAAATTAAAGTTGGGTAAAAAATTCAGTGCGGAGTAGTCAGAAGTACTACGTTTATGTATCAACAATGCGCCACACTAGTTTTATGTATATTTACATACAGCTTTAAAGTCTCCTGTTAGGATAGATTTTATTGTAATTTTATACAATATTACATTACCTAATTAGATGTTTACTTCCGCAGAGAGTAATACTTTTTGCCAGGTGACATCACGTGGAGTAGCACTTTTTGCGGAGTAGTACTTTGTCACATGATCTCTATTCTAGCCTTACATGTGTACATGTGGTTGAGCGTATAAAATTATAACCAAATCTATCCTGAGTGGGTACTTCATAGGTAGGCTATATAAAATTAACCTTCCATGGAGTAATAAACAATAATTATCAATATAGCTTCAGAACATGTTTCTGATTCGTTTTATAAGCATTGTAATGAGGGTGGTTAGTGTCGATTTTTACTAGGTGTATTGGCATCACACATAGGGGATTTAATATTTTCCAAAATTAATAATTTTTGGGGTGTGAGTGAGAGTTGTAATAATTTTGTTCGTATTCCTGATGACTTTCTGCGTCGACCGGTATAATTTTTTCGCTAAAATCGTACACGTGAGTGTTGTAAATAAATATCAAAATATAATCTAAATAAGATAAAAGTGATTTTAGATCCTGCAAAACATAAATACTGGTTAAAATTTGAAACAATACAAACGTAACCTTAAAACAAACTCTTGGTACTTTATAAACCAAAGGTTTACTTATAAAACAATGCACCTTTTTTCTAAATTTAATGTTTTCCATTTGGTTGAAATTTATTACGGCGTACCTTTTCGTGCTTTTGAACAATAATCCAAAATATGGTGTAGGGCCGCCGTAATAAATTTCAACCTTTGATAAAACTAGAACATAACCTAAGATATTGAAACATAACCTATGTACTAACATACACTCCAAATTGTATTAACTTGAAATATCCTAATAAAACAGAGCATTAAATTTAAATGCAATGCGATAATACAAAGTACCCAATTACGTTAGATTTGGTTATTAATAATTCACCTACTTTATCATGTCAGGTTGCTTTACTATAATGATATTGGAAACCCAATCAATGGTTTACAAAGCTCTAATATACTGGATTATACAAAAAGTTTTAAAATTGTTCACACATATCTATAAAACTAGTCAAAAAATTATTCTCACAACCCAAACAAATTATTCTTAACTACGAACATTTCTATAAGAGTTAATAAGTAAAGTTTCTTGATGTAGGGCCTAATCATCTTGAATTCATTGATTAAACTACTTAACTAAGTGAATACATAATTGCTTAAGTAGAGAGTTAGCTTCTTAAAAGGAACGAACGTTTTGAAACGCGTCAGCAAGTAAGCAATTACGTATTCACTTAGTTAAGTAGTTTAAAATTAGTTAATATGTAATTAATTGGTTTGGCAATATATGTGATAAGAATTTTATTCAACGTTTATTTGATTGTAGTTACAGGCTGTGAAGTAAGTAAAATAATGTAAATGATAAATAAGTAAACTTTTATACTTTTTCAAATATATTCTAAAATTTATACTAAATATAGTTTTAGTAATATCTATCATAACATTTTTTTTTTTTATTTGTACGTTCTTGACCACTCTGATTTAATTTTTACAAATGTTACTGAAAATTCTTTGCCAACAAGAAACAAGTGATTTTACAAGTTGAAACACACTAATAGTGTTTGACACTTATTATTGATTACTGTCTTTAAACCCTAACCTTCCCTTGCATCGTCTATAATGTTAGATATCACCACACTATGTTACACTACATTATTATAAAGCTGTATTAAAATATAATTGTTTAGTTTCAAATTACAATAAATTTGGTTATAGAAAAAGACTCTGTAATTGTTAAGGGCATTCATTGGTTTCATTCGCCGCACAACAGACATTGAGATATGACGTCGAGATAAACTCAACAGATGTTTAAAATCATGTTATCAAATGCAATAAAGTCATATTGTTTCATTTAACAATGGTACATCTTGTTTTGCCTAGATTCACCACTGTCGTTAATTAAAAGCTGACTTATATTTTAGGAATATTAAATTTTTTGTAACCGAACTTATCTTACTCGATACTTTGTAACTATATTGTGACATGCTATATTATAATATAATATAACATAATGATCTGTTTTATAAGGAATCATTGGTTTTATAGTTTTGTTCAATTTAAAAAAAAATTTAAACATCTATTTACTTTTTTTAAATCTTAAAATCACTTGATATTTTTGTAAGAAGTGTATTTGCCTTACATATGTCAAAACAAAAAATCTGGGGCGAAGTCCATCTAGTCATCCACTACCCTTATTTTCTTTCAATTTTATTACTTTTTTCCAAAAGTCCTCTTGCATTCATTGAAACTTGTAGGGGATGACACTTGATATTATTACAGCTTTTTCAGCTTTACAGTTTTTTCAAATATTAATTCATTAATTTAATTAATTAATTAATTTTAGTTTTATATGAGAGAAAAACATTTCACAAAAAGGGCAAGGTATGCAATATAGTTATTTTGTCCTATTTGGCTTAAAACAAGTGATAACATATGATTTCATAAAAGAGATAATTTTAGCTTATAGGTTATGTGGTGGAACAGCTGTTTTAACCCAAAGAGTATGATACTACTACGTATATATATATATATATATATATATATATATATATATATATATATATATATATATATATATGTAATAAATTAAAAATATTTCAAAAACAAGAATACTTTTATTGCATATATATTCTTGTTTTTGAAATATTTTTAATTTAGTAAATATATTACAAGAAAACATATCACCATATTTAGTATATATATATATATATATATATGTGTGTGTGTGTGTGTGTGTGTGTGTGTGTGTGTGTGTGTGTGTGTGCATGCATGCGTGTGTGTATGTGTGTGTGTGTGTGTGTGTGTATTAATTGTAATTATTTAGTAAAAAGTAACTAAAATACATTTTTTCTGTTGACCTAAGCAGGAGACTTTTAAAAATTTTTTGTTTATATTATTCGTTTTTACATAATTCTTAAATTTTTCAGTTACAAATTTGGGATACTGCTGGACAAGAAAGATTCAGAACAATCACCCAAAGCTATTACAGATCTGCAAATGGTGTTATTATTGGTATTTTTTATTTCTATATCTTTTTTTTAGTTTTAAAATGTTCACCACTATTTATAGTTTTTTACATAAAACCAATTAGATGCTCATTACAAATATTCAAACGAATGTATTTAACCATGTTATTGTCATATCCCGAACATAATTTATGTTTTAAGTCAATTTAAGCCCGAGAGTATGATTTAAGCTTTAAAAATGGAGTTATTCCGAAACATGTCAACAGAGGAGAATATAATAAGGTTAGGAATGGCAGAAAACTGTACTCAAATACATAGAGATATTCCTAACAGAAATGAAAATGAAAATATTATTAATTTCAAACATAATTCAGTTACCAATTTATTATTAAAAAAAAATATTAATCACTGGTAATAAAAAAAAAATCTTAAAGTTTTGTTCAGTATATTTTGTTATATTAACTAATTTTGTACTTTTAAACACTAGTATTGAAATGTTACTGATATTTCAAACCATTTGACCAATATTGTAAATTGAAGGGTTTTATTAAGGAGAGTATGGTATTACGTAATACAAAGAGGCGACTATATTAGGTGGATATTTAAGGGGATGCACAAGCATTTAGCTGTGTTAATTTATTTTTGTAGGTAGCACCAGAATATGAGTGATATATTTATCTATCTATCTGTATAGAAAGGTATCGTCATTCTCCGATATTGTATATACCAATGTCGATGGTATACATATTAAAAATGTAAGAGTTACACTACAGACAATCAATATATTTTGTAAAAAAATAATCAGTTTCTATGATTATGAGAATGAGTATCATCATTCTCAGAAGTATCGAGAAATAGAAATTTCCCACTCCTAGCAATAAGATCTGTGTGTCATGCACCGCAACCTATTCCTGCACAACATATGGTATGCTGAGTTAGCCCTTATTGTAGATCAGACTTATGCTCTTATAGTTCGATATCACAAAAAGATTTGGGATTGTGCTTATATAGAGCGATTTTGTTTATATAATTGTGTTGAAAGTGTTTAACATTAAAAAACTTTGTCCTTCAATAACTACTGAATAATTTATTATTACAAAAATATGCATTACTGTGCAATTATTTTTCCTTGGATTGGGTTTGATTGTTTTTTGTTTTCCGTCGATAGACTGACAACCTTGAATTCTAGTTCCAGCTAAGATTTTGGTAGCTATTTTGATTTGAGTTGGCTAATGTCGAATTTTGAGTATATTATTTAACAATTAAATTCAACTAATATTAGGGGTGGAATTTTGGAGATTTGCATTGTATAAAGTAATAGATAAATATGCATTAAATATAAATATGTATTATTTATAAATATATTTTTGTCATTAAATTAATAAAAATTTTGTTCTTCTTTAGTTTATGACATAACGAAAAGATCGTCTTTTTTAAATCTTCAAAGATGGATAGAAGAAGTTCGCAGGTATACAGCATCAAATGTCATGCTTGTACTTGTAGGTAAGATGGTTTAAAATATTACTTTTATTACAAATATAAAAATGTATGCACAATAACTTATTTAGGAACTGAAGATAAATTTCTTGTTGTAATCATCTTGAATTCACTGGTTAAACTATAATTAAATAATACTCAACTTGGTGAATACTTAAGAGCTTACATGCTGACGTGTGTCAAAATAATCGTTCCTTTTACAAAGCAAAGCCTCTACAGGCTTTGTGAGTAGAGGTTTCCCTTCGTAAAAAGAACGATTGTTTTGAAACGTGTCACCAAGTAAGCTTTTAAGTATTCACTTGGTTAAGTGTAATTTATTTAACCTTAAAACACACGCGCCGGGGTGTAAAGCACCCCACACCATTCATTTCTCTCTGAGGCGACTACAAAAAATTTTTGTTCTCGCTCCCCTCCTAGGTAGTTGTTTTTCACTTCTCCCTCCACACTGTCACTCAAGGTCAACCCGTTGTGGTGTACCAGTCATTGTGTTTACATCCTTGTTTTAACTGCGGGGTGAATTCAACCCCGCACATGTGTTCTTGTCCAAAAATATTTGTTGGTACATTTTTAAGTTATTGTTTTTTAATTAGTATAATTTTTTAGTGTGAGACTTTTATTGGTGTTTAACATATTTATTTATCTTTTTTGTTGTAATTTTGTCTTTTTGTCATAAAAAAAATTGTAGTAAATGTAAGGATTTGGTTTTTTATAGCACAACATGATTGATTAGGGGAACGAACTAGTTGCCGTAATCTTGCATTTTTAAAATAATTTTATTTTTCTTGATTATCAAACATTTTCTCATTTATTTAATTGCAGATATTGTTTTTCTAAACAAATTTAATTTATAGATAATTTATATTCCAGTTGTTCTTGTAATACATTTTAATTGTTTAAATTACTTTAAATGTTAAAGTAATAGCGTAGGATATTATCTGACAGTAAAAACATTTTGTTCTTTTAAGAAAATTTACAGGTTAAATCTTACTTTACAATTAAGTTAATATGTTCATGTTATTTTTCTGGAACACTTTCCCCTTTACTATTGCATGTACATCATTTTTATGTTTAAATAACTTCATTGTTTTTATAGTAAGATTCCAATTTTAAAGTATATCAATTCTTTAGATACTTCAGTCAGGAATCTCAATATAACTAAGTTTTTACATTATTTTCCTCAGTTGAAATGGTTGAAACATTTACATATTGTAAAATAATTTTGTATTCTCAAATTTGATCATAAAAGAATACATTCTTTTAATTGGTAATTTATTTTAATTTCATTATAATTAACATGTATTTAAATGTTATAGGTAACAAATGTGACTTGGAGACCTTAAGGGAAGTAGAATTTGCTGAAGCTGAAGCGATGTGTGAATATATTCCTGAAGTAATGTACGTGATGGAAGCTTCGGCAAAGGAAAACACCAATATTGAGCATGCGTTCATGTGTCTTGCTACTGAACTTAAGGTACAAATTGTCTCAATTTTATTTTTATGCTAAATTTTCATTTGTATAGTTTATTATTTTAATATAATTAAATGTCACATCTATGATATCCTTTTAATATATGGCAATAAGCTATAACTTGCAATATAAAGGCTATAGAAAACTGCAAAATATAACTGTAGTGAAGATTGTTAGTAATCTTAGTAAATAGAAACAATTTTGCAAAGCAATATTCCATGACAAAAGTATGTTAAGGCAAACATGTAATGTTTACTATGTGAAACACTAGAGGTAGAAACATACAACTTTTCTTCTTCTTCTTCCAATGGCTCTCACTTGGCTTATGCCATTCAAGATCTTCCCAATATGCCATCCAATATGAAGGAAGTCCCTTTGTGTTGTCTTTCCTTATCTATTCCACTGAAGACCAGAAGGTGGTCCTTGTCCATAATAGATGTTTGGCACTTATTGTGCACCTGTTGGGTTCTAATATTTTCATTCTGCTTAGATGTCTGACAAAACAGCCATGTCATGTGGCCAGTCTGAAGTTAGCAACAGATGTTTTTCTCCGCAGAGTTCTATTTGCCTCAAACCCTTTATAGAACTTGTCCTTCAATCTTTCCTCCATTATATTCCTAAAACCTTGTTGGTAGGATGTTTCAATAATTTTTATTCTTGCTTGGAGTGATAAAACTTTTGATGGTTTCTGAACAATTTTAGTCCCTCTCTTTGCAATTTCATCTACGCCCCCATTCCCCTGTATTCCCATATGAGGCAGGACCCACTGCATTACAATATTGATTACATTATTTCATACAATTTTATAATTCTTTTTTATATTCTGTACATTTGCACTACCTGTATTATCATTATTAGCCATTGCTTGTAATGAGGATTTAGAGTCAACCAATAAAACAATATTGTTACTAAGCCATGGTCTTAAAATCAGCTGTTGAATAGCCTCATTAATGGCAAACAGTCTGCCTCAAAAACATTTGAGTACAAAATAGTGTGAGATGTGACAAAGTTGATAACATCTGCAGCATACTTTAAGCTGTATGGTAATTTTTAAAAACAAATTCACATTATTTGACACATCAACTATAGATCTTCAGTTCAGACCGACGACCTACCATAGTTGTTATAAATTCTTGTCCAAATTTTGACATTCGCTTTAAATGCACAAACTGCTATCCAATTTTAAGAAAATTTGAATACATTTCTTCTCAAAAAAATCTTCATCGAAGATTATTATTTTTACAAAATATATCTTTTTTTTAAAATGTGTGTTTTGTATAAAACAACGGCTTACATGTAGCGTATGTATATACAAAAAGCAGTACTAAATTATGTGATGTAATAACTATCTAATACTAATTATTTGTATTTTTATAGGTGATTTGTTTTATTAAGGGTTATTATTAATAGGCCCCTCTATATTTACTGCTCCAGGTCTCGGCCCCTCTATATTTACTACTCCAGGCCTCATTTTTTAAGGTAGGCTACTGTGCGAAAGGCCCCTACTAAATGTGCTAAAACCCTAGACCCTTTTAAGAGTTTAAAGTTTTGGGGGCTGTCACACAAACTTTGACTTGGTCAGAAAACAAGGCCACCTTTTGTAACAAATAAGATTGCCTTGCTTTACTTGTTTGAATCAGCAGTTTTCCATTTTGTAACTCCCTTATGGAAGAAACAGGGCATGATTCACACCCTTTTCTAGGATTGTGTATAAATAATGGTGATACTTTTGAGTTAACATCTTCTGAGTATAACAATTAAAAATTTCAAAAGTAGTTTAGCTGGTCTTGATACTATATTTTACTAAACATCATTAGTTTTACTAGTCATGTTCTGCGAAGCTGGACAGTGCCTTTTACCTCCAAAATGTAAACATTTGGTGTTGTTCCACAAATTTTTAA
Organism: Prosapia bicincta; assembly: GCA_036971475.1. Classification (NCBI taxonomy): domain Eukaryota; kingdom Metazoa; phylum Arthropoda; class Insecta; order Hemiptera; family Cercopidae; genus Prosapia; species Prosapia bicincta. The sequence continues at coordinate 404,666,533 of JBAIZL010000002.1, read as the reverse complement.
CCCCAAATAATGTGTCAGGCGTTAAGGGTGAGAACTTACGCCCATGAATCACTTACAAACTCTTCCAACTCCCAGTGTCCTGTGGACGATATTAACTCAACTGGATGAGTATCAGTCTATGCACATTATACTGTGTGCAGGCTTCAACGCCTATGCAACTGGGGACACTTCTGGTCTAAGGGCCGAAGGGGTTGGGAAACTAGAGACCACGCATACTTCTTGCAGAGCAAACTCACATCTGCATCCCAGATCAGAGGATGTCAAGCTCTGACCCTTTCAGCACACCCAAAGTGCAACAGTTCTGTCCAGTCAAAATTCCTTTGTACAAGTCCAAGTTTACATACGTAAAAGAATTATGTTTGTTGATGTGGATCAGTATATATGGGTTAGGGTGTGTATTGGGGAATTGAGTGTTGTGATTTTGCTACACAACAACGCTTTGCAGCGGCCAGAATGTCCGATGCAAAGAATCTGGGTAATTGTACAGAATACCAGAATCAAACCTAACCAGGTTAAATAATTGACTAAATTTATATATAAAAATTTTAAAACTTTATAATAATAATAATATTAAAACTAGGGTAAATAATAGTAAAATGAAGAAAATTAGAAATAACTTTAGACTTATTCTAAAAAATAAAGTTTAAAGTAATATTTTGAACTTTAACTAAAAATAATCAGGAATAAAGAATGTAAATTAAGATGTGAGGAAAGTAAATTAGGCCTAGCTAGGGAAAATAGTATTTATGTAAAAGTAAAGATTAAATGTTAAAGTGTAATAGCCTAAGAAATTAGGTTATAATGAAAGAAGTCATATTTGATTTCGGAAAAATCCGCTTAGGGCATTGATTATAAATCTTGTCACTACGAAACGAAAGCGCTACAGTCGAACTTTGGATTAAGAATGTTAAAAAGTTAATTAAATTAAATGAGAAGAAATAAAGTCAAATATGTTATTAAATAAAAGGTAAAAATGCAAAGGACACATCAGAATACAGAAACGCCTTTTATAAAATGGGAAACTAATCTTAGTTCAGAATTTCCGAACAAACAAAGTCAATTGCCATGGCAACGGCTTTCTGATTGGTCAAAAGTTGAAAAATGGATACTAGGGCGTGGGAAGTTTGAAATTGGAGAAGACGGGCCTCACAAAAGGCACGCTATCCAGAATCAGAATGCATTAGGCTCTCAAAGCGAGCAGACGTGTTGTTGTACCATGCGATCAAGACAAGAAAAAATGTGCTAAAAACAGAGTAAAAAGTGCTACGATGTGATCAGGGGAAGGAAGATATATATGAGCAAGGGCTCATATATACCCAGAACAAAATTTCGACCACCAAAATGCAAAATTAAAGAAAATAAGAAGATTGACCGAAATTATGGAGAGACGCCTACCTACCAAGACCCTTGAAGCTGTAACAGGACCGACAGATGACAACATTAATGAAGATAAAAAGATTTCTACAGTACAAGGTTATATAATCAATTTAATTATTCTTTTTTAAATAACATTTTACTTCAAATTATATTAACTTAATTTCAAAATTAAATAAGATGAGAATAACCTAAGGGACTGATTAGTCAACTCTCTTAGGTTACCCAAATTTAAGTAATAAAGATTCAAAATTGACTTTCCATTCCCATCGCTGTGGGAATGTATGGATTAAGTATAAAGATGTATATCTTATATGGCTTTTTCTAAGTGAATTTCTAATGAATAACTTCCAAAGAAGTTAATTGTTCAAGGCCTAGCCTAAAGGCATTACATAGTAATATTAAGTGTTTGAAAAAGAATCAGATTTTAAAATATGTTAAATTTAACTCTACTAATCAAAATTATATACAAAATTAATTATGGTAACTTTGATAATTTAAATTATATGTAAAATTAATGATAATAAGAAAATTTAAAAACAGAAGGAGATAATAATGTTTAGTTAAATGGCAAGTTGTATGAAATTTTGAAAAAATAATTAGTCAAGAAAATCCTGTGAAATTAAATAAAAACAATAATAATTAATTTGAACCTTGGAACAAATAAATAAAAATGTATATTTTCCAATTAGCTGTGTTTTCATTCTAGATAAGATAAGTTCACTAGGTATCCAGGTATAGTCTTTAAATCACAAGTGTCTCTCAAAGATTCCACTACCCGAAAAGGAGCTTGAACAGGGCTTATCGGAGGCTAATTGGTTTTATCAAAAATTCAGGGGTTGGTTCCTCTGAGAGGTTTATTCCTTGAGGCACAGGTCTATGAAATTAGGTTCGTAGTCAATGGATAAACCATTACTTTCTTACTGACTTAGCAATTGAGGAAGAGAAATAAACAACGGCAAAGGTTATAAAAAGTAAGTCGGTAAGAGAAGTATGGCGCCCAACGTTTGAGGCTCGATGCTTACATTGTAACATCGGGTCAACATCAAATAGAGACAGATTTAAATCGACTAAGGAGCCTAGTGAAACAAAATTAATTAAATAGAATTCAATTAAAATTGTAAAAAATAATAGGAATCATAAAATGAAAACCAAAGAAGTTCTTTAAATTAAATAAGAGTTAATTATAATAAAAATGAAATTAAAAAGAACTTAGAATAAATAATAATAATTAAAAGGAAATAATTAAGTAAAATAAAATTCAGTAGGCGTCGGTAGGGCATAATATAAATAATAATGTTAGTTATTAATGAAAGTAAATAGAATACATAGGCGTTAGATAGACAAGGTCAAGGGAACACTGAACCGGATCACATCGAGCACAATTCTAAATGAATATTTAATTAAATACTCAGTATATAGTAAAAATATAGAAGTAGGAGAAGTTAGTAAGGGAATAAAAGGATAGTTAAATACGAGACTTTAAGATGGCGACAAGACAGAGAAAAGACACAGAACCATCTGAAATGATGGAGTTTTTTAAAAAAATGATGGAGGAACAAAAACAGGAGAGATTAAAAGAGATGGAGGAACAAAAACAGGAAAGATTAAAAGAGATGGAAGAACAGAAACAAGGGAGAATAAAGGAACAAGAAGAATTAGTAAAAATGATAGAGGAACAAAGAAAGAAAGAAAGAGAGGAGGAAAAAGTAGAAAGAAAGAAAGAAAGAGAGGAGGATAAACAAGAAATTAAGAATCTTTGGGAAATCATGAATAAGAGGATAGAGGAAATAAATGAAGGAATTACAAGAAAGAATGAGGAAATGGGAAATAAAATCCAAGAGACTATAGAAAAGATGTATAACTTAGAGGTAACAGTCAGTGAAAATAAACAGACTGTAGAAACAGTTAAGGGAGAAGTCAAAAAAGTAGAAAGAAGGGTACAAGTAGTTGAGAATAAGATAAAGAATATGGGAGAAGGGATAAATATAGCTACCTTGTTTAAATCAAGGATGTTTGAGATGGGTGATAATGGAGACAAAAGCAAGAAGGAATTCTACGGTAGGGAAGATGAAGACCCTATTGATTTCATTAAACACCTAGAAGGTATAATGTCCGAAATTGATCCTGACATGGAGGAAGGACAAAAAAGGAAAATAATGGAGAGACATCTTAAAGGACCAGCACAAGAATGGTGGTTGGCCATGAATATGGAGGAGGAAAATTATGATGAAGTTAAGGAGAGATTCTTTAGCCACTTTTGGGGATCTCATGCACAAGAGAGAATTCGAGGAAGAATCGAAAATGGAAAATATGAATACCATCGAGGCACAAACAACATGGTAAATTATTTCTTAAAAATGGTGAACACGGCGAGACACCTAACCCCGCCATACAATCAGGCGGAGTTAATTATGAAGATTATGAAGCATTATGGGAACAGAATGTATATAGGATGTTCCGGGATGGCGGCTACCGACATAGAGGAGGCGGTAAAATACATCCGAAGGAACATGGAGCAGGAGGCTACCAGGAACCGGACTCAGCCTAGGACTGAGGAACGGGAACCTGAAAGGAGAGGGTTTACACACCAAACGAGAAACCCCGGATACAAGGGAAATTGGAGGCAAGAGCCTTACCCGGTAGAAGGGAGAGGAAACTGGAGACAGGGGCCCTACCAAAGAGAGGGACCAAGAAATAGGCCGCAAAATCAGTGGCAACAACAAAGGCCAGAGTACAGGCCACAAAACCAAACGGAAGAAGGCCCACAGACAAAAGAAAAGAGACCACAAAATCCAGGGCCAAGTGGTCAATCAAAAAACTAAATGAGAGGATCCCTAATGGTAGGAAGGAAAAGAGGAGACAACCATTAGAGATCCAACAACAAACAAAATATAGGAAATATTACCCGGAGAAACAGGGAACAGTAAATAAAGGAAAGGCGGAAGACCTAAAGAACAAAAATAAAAAAACAATACAACAGGAAAATAACAATGAAGTACACCAAAATCAAGAGCGTAGAGTTGGTGGACTATCTCTTGATATTCGTGCTGAATTGTTAGAAGAGGACAAGGAGATTGGCGAAGGTAACCAGAAGAAAGAAACATGCCCTGTAATTGACTGTGAGGTAGAAGGGCACTCTATAGAGGTAGAGATTGACACGGGTGCAGACGTGTCAGTCATTCAAGAAAAGGCTTACAACAACCTCAAGTTGCATGGGCTTAAGTTCCTGGAACTACCCATCAACAATGTGGGAGTTGTAACAGCCATTAAGACTGCACAAATAAAGGTTACCCGGCAATGCTTAATTCCTTTAACAATTAAAGGCATAAAAGTGGACTGCATCTTCATAGTGGTCTCCAAACTTCGGTCGGAGATGATTATGGGGTGCAACACACTGTATGACCTAAAGGCACGGATAAACATGGATAGACGCTTTGTGACATTCGAAATAGAAGGGGAAATGGTGTACCAGGACTTTAAAAGTAAAATACAAAAGATAGAGGAAAATGAAGAAGTCCGAAAAATATGCAAGATAACCCAGGAAAAAGAAGATGCATCAACAATAGGGCATCAAAGCAAAAAGGAGGGGTTAATGCGACAGTGCGAGAAGCAGGGGCACTGCCGAATGAATGAAGGAGGAAATGGACAAGAAATAAGTAAAGGGGAAATCTTAAATATAAAAAACGAATATCAAAGAAAAATAAAAAATGAAACAGAGGAAAAATTAAACAAAAATAAAAAATTAAATAACAAAAATGAAAATATAATAAATAAGGAAATTAATTTAAGACCTGAGGGAGTCAATACAGGAGATAAAGAAACAAAGGACATGGAAAGAAGAGCTGCAGCTGAGATTAAGAGCAAAACAAAATATAAACAAGGTAAGGCCGAAATAGTGCCAAAAAAGGGAAATAATGTGAGTGGAAAAATAATAAATAAGAAAATAAATATAAATAAAAGTATAAACGTCGCGTCGAAACAATTAAAAGGGGGGAACAACGAGGTTAAAATGAATAACCAACAAGTAGCTCGGAAGCCCATGACTAAGACTTTAGATTCTGGAGAGATAACCCAAAGGAAAGAAATTGAAATTAAAGAAAGAAAAAAGAAAAACCCATTTACTAGTTCAAGAGTTCGAAAGTCAATTAAAATGAGAGCCAATCCAAATACGAGAAGAACCTTCATTTCATTACAAGTCAAAAACAGAAAAATAAAAGGTAGATTTAAGGAGAATAAGGGAAAGTTAAGAAATTGGAAAAGGAGAAAGAAGAAAAGAAAGATAAAGATGGACGGATGATAAGAAAATATTTGAGAATTAACCATTTAGGAATCGAAGAAGAAGAAACAGAAAATAAATGTATATTAGACAAAGAACAGCAAAATCAATTAAACCAGCTAATATTGGAATATGACGATATATTTAGCGAGATACCGGGAAGATCAAATAAATATAAGCATCAATTGAAACTAATAGAGAATAAAACTTTTGTACGAAGGAATTATCCAATTCCAATTAATTACCGTAAACAGGTCCAAGAAGAGATTGAAAGAATGCTCAGATATGACATCATCGAACGCTCAAGAACTCCTTACATCAACCCAATGGTGACAGTAATAAAACCAGACAAGACCATCCGTCTGTGCCTAGACGCTAGGAAGTTGAATGAGATAACTGTGCCGGATTATGAAAGTGCACCCACTATTGACGATATACTAAGGAAAGGTCGCAACAGGCGATATTTTTCAAAAATAGATTTAACGTCAAGTTTCTGGCAAATACCGTTGACTAATGAGTCCAAAAAATATACAGGATTTTTATTTAATAATAAAGTATATAATTTCAAAGTGGTGCCTTTTGGACTCCAAAACTCCCTAGCGGCTCTAGTGAGAACGGTAGATATCACTTTGGGTAAGGAGTTAGAGGAAAATCTTTTAGTGTATGTCGATGATCTGTTGTGTCTATCTGAGACATTCGATGAGCACCTCAGTCACCTGAGGACAATTTTCACCAGATTCAGAGAGGGGAATTTAACCATCAACCCGAAGAAAACCTTGTTCTGTCAACAAGAGGTGAAGTTTTTAGGATATATCTTCAGACAAGAAGGGGTCACCACAGACCCAGAGAAGCTACAGGCAATACAGGATTTCCCAGAACCTAGAAACAAAAAACAACTACAATCGTTTCTAGGTTTTGTAAATTACTATGCACGATTTACAAAGAAACATGCTGAAGAGACTTCACCCTTGTTGAAATTACTAAGAAAAGATCAGCCCTGGATCTGGGATGAATACATGAGTAAAGCCTTCAATAGGGTAAAAGATTTGTTTACGGAATCAGTCACTCTGATGCATCCAATCGAAGGGCAACGTACGTTCCTACAGACAGATGCATGTGATAATGCAATCGCCAGTCAGATTTTCCAGAGAGATGGACAAGGGCAAATGCAAGTAATAGGGTTCGTTAGCCGAACACTTAAGAGTTGTGAGAAGGCATACACTATATGCGAGAAAGAATTATTGGCTATAGTGCATGGCTTGAAAAAATTTCGGCCATTAATAGTGGGAGCGCCACTAACTATCATAACGGATAATAAGGCATTGAAATTTATGAACACGTGCAATTTCACTAATTCACGAATCACTAGGTGGATATTGGCGATTCAAGAGTATCAACCAACAGTGATACATTGCCCAGGAAAGGAAAACATACCGTGCGACGTCGTGAGTCGGATGTATCAGAATGAGATGGATAATAAGGGAAACAGTCAGAACCGTCAGGTCATAAAAGTAGGACGGTTACAAATAGGATGTGAAGAAACACTAAAAGCAAAATTTCAAAACATAAAAAACTTACAAAGACAACAACCAGAATTAGAAAAATTTTTTGAAAACGTGACCAAATTTAAGAGATATTCTATACAAGAAGGGATATTGTGTAAAGAAGTCAAAAATAAAATAAAGATAGTAATCCCGGAATCAATAATAAACGAGGTAATTGAGAACATACATCAGATATATGCTCACATAGGGAGAAATAAAGTAACGAATATAATGAGCCAGAGCATGTATATAAAGCAAATGAAGAAACGGATATTACAAGTGATAGAAAGATGTCAGATATGTCAGTACGCAAAACCGACAAATAGATACCTCCAAGGAAGCACGAAACCAATCGTCTCAAGAGGGCCAGGCGAAATGGTGGCGATAGACCATCTAGGGCCCTTACCAACCAGCGTTGGTGGGGTAAAACATATATTGGTAGTAATAGATAGCTTCTCGAAGTATGTTAAGTTATATGCAGTACGAAGTACCACAACAAGGAGCTCAAAGTTGAAGTTACTGCATTATTTTCAAGCAGTAGGGAAACCAAGCAAGATCCTTACCGATTTTGGAACTGCATTTACATCACGGCAATGGCGTACTTGGATCAGGTGTGAAGGAATCCAACACATACTGAGCCCAGTACGGCACCCGCAGGTGAATTTAGCAGAAAGAGTAAATAGAGAACTGAGAAGGATATTGCGGACCTACTGCTATGATAACCAATCGCATTGGCGGAAGTACCTGTCATACATAGAAGGAGTAATCAATGCTTTACCGCATGAAGCTACTGGATACACTCCAGATCAGATTCAGTTCGGGGTTGATCCGGAATATGGGTGGCAGGGATTTGTACCAGACGTTTGTAAAAATGTAGTAACGGAAACACAACAGCAGCGTGTGCAGAAGGCATACGACAGAATGAGAAGGACAGGAGAGCTCAGGGCTGAGAAATTAAATAGAAAGATGAAGCAGACGGAATTGAAATGTGGGGACAAAGTACTGGTAACAAGGGTAAATAGATCTAACTTGAGCCGTCAAGAAACCGAGAAGATGCTATTAATTTACCAGGGTCCATATGTAGTGGCTAGACGATTGGGGGCAAAAACTTATGAAATAGCAAACTTGGAAACAGGGAAAATAAGGGGGATCTATGACATCAAAGACATAAAGATATTTAAAGAATAAAGGATAATAAGGCAAGGTAAATAAAAAATGATCCATCAGTGACATAGGGAGTAACGGTTAAGTAATAAAAATAAAAATGTAAAATAAATCTAAGTAGTAGATTAAAGCAGTAACATAATCCAAATACATAGGACAAATAATATAAAATCAGTATTAAATGTGAAAGAAAAAGCCATATGTTAAATGAACGGGATTCATTGAATTTATTAAAGTAAAGGTTGTGTTAAACAACAATGAATGTGTAAAATAAGGATTACAATATACAATATTGTATAGTTAATATAAACTTGAAATAAGATTAAATAAAAAAGAATGTGACTAAGGACAGGAGTAATAAATGAGTAAATAGCATGTGAAGTGACTAATGTGACAATGATATATATGAGTGAAAGGGACAGGAGAGTAAATTGTGAACTTTAGTAAAATTAATTAAGTTATGAAGATGAATAGGAATAGTAGATTAATGAAAGGAATATGAAAATTTTAATATAAACTAGTATAAGTGTTAATGTTACTTTTCACAAATATGTTATTAATTATGTTTATCTGTTTCAAGGGAGAGAAGAACCAAAATTTTCATATATTTAAAAAGGGGGGAATTTTGCAGCGGCCAGAATGTCCGATGCAAAGAATCTGGGTAATTGTACAGAATACCAGAATCAAACCTAACCAGGTTAAATAATTGACTAAATTTATATATAAAAATTTTAAAACTTTATAATAATAATAATATTAAAACTAGGGTAAATAATAGTAAAATGAAGAAAATTAGAAATAACTTTAGACTTATTCTAAAAAATAAAGTTTAAAGTAATATTTTGAACTTTAACTAAAAATAATCAGGAATAAAGAATGTAAATTAAGATGTGAGGAAAGTAAATTAGGCCTAGCTAGGGAAAATAGTATTTATGTAAAAGTAAAGATTAAATGTTAAAGTGTAATAGCCTAAGAAATTAGGTTATAATGAAAGAAGTCATATTTGATTTCGGAAAAATCCGCTTAGGGCATTGATTATAAATCTTGTCACTACAAAACGAAAGCGCTACAGTCGAACTTTGGATTAAGAATGTTAAAAAGTTAATTAAATTAAATGAGAAGAAATAAAGTCAAATATGTTATTAAATAAAAGGTAAAAATGCAAAGGACACATCAGAATACAGAAACGCCTTTTATAAAATGGGAAACTAATCTTAGTTCAGAATTTCCGAACAAACAAAGTCAATTGCCATGGCAACGGCTTTCTGATTGGTCAAAAGTTGAAAAATGGATACTAGGGCGTGGGAAGTTTGAAATTGGAGAAGACGGGCCTCACAAAAGGCACGCTATCCAGAATCAGAATGCATTAGGCTCTCAAAGCGAGCAGACGTGTTGTTGTACCATGCGATCAAGACAAGAAAAAATGTGCTAAAAACAGAGTAAAAAGTGCTACGATGTGATCAGGGGAAGGAAGATATATATGAGCAAGGGCTCATATATACCCAGAACAAAATTTCGACCACCAAAATGCAAAATTAAAGAAAATAAGAAGATTGACCGAAATTATGGAGAGACGCCTACCTACCAAGACCCTTGAAGCTGTAACAGGACCGACAGATGACAACATTAATGAAGATAAAAAGATTTCTACAGTACAAGGTTATATAATCAATTTAATTATTCTTTTTTAAATAACATTTTACTTCAAATTATATTAACTTAATTTCAAAATTAAATAAGATGAGAATAACCTAAGGGACTGATTAGTCAACTCTCTTAGGTTACCCAAATTTAAGTAATAAAGATTCAAAATTGACTTTCCATTCCCATCGCTGTGGGAATGTATGGATTAAGTATAAAGATGTATATCTTATATGGCTTTTTCTAAGTGAATTTCTAATGAATAACTTCCAAAGAAGTTAATTGTTCAAGGCCTAGCCTAAAGGCATTACATAGTAATATTAAGTGTTTGAAAAAGAATCAGATTTTAAAATATGTTAAATTTAACTCTACTAATCAAAATTATATACAAAATTAATTATGGTAACTTTGATAATTTAAATTATATGTAAAATTAATGATAATAAGAAAATTTAAAAACAGAAGGAGATAATAATGTTTAGTTAAATGGCAAGTTGTATGAAATTTTGAAAAAATAATTAGTCAAGAAAATCCTGTGAAATTAAATAAAAACAATAATAATTAATTTGAACCTTGGAACAAATAAATAAAAATGTATATTTTCCAATTAGCTGTGTTTTCATTCTAGATAAGATAAGTTCACTAGGTATCCAGGTATAGTCTTTAAATCACAAGTGTCTCTCAAAGATTCCACTACCCGAAAAGGAGCTTGAACAGGGCTTATCGGAGGCTAATTGGTTTTATCAAAAATTCAGGGGTTGGTTCCTCTGAGAGGTTTATTCCTTGAGGCACAGGTCTATGAAATTAGGTTCGTAGTCAATGGATAAACCATTACTTTCTTACTGACTTAGCAATTGAGGAAGAGAAATAAACAACGGCAAAGGTTATAAAAAGTAAGTCGGTAAGAGCTTGTACTTAAATCGCCCTTCTGATCCTAGAAATAATGTATTGGTTGCTATTATCACATCTTCCGTAAAATCCAAATTTGAGGCTTATGATTTTAATTTGTTTCGGTCACTCATAGAGGTATTGTCTGTAAAGAAGTTCTGTGGGATCGAGTATGTCAAAGAATTTGTAAGAAAATTACTCAAACGAGAAGACTAAGATTTCTTTAAATCTGGTATAAAAAAACCTATTTATAATTGGAATAAGTTTTAAAAGTTTGTACTGTTTATGTTAAAAAGTTTTTTTTTCCTGGCGATAAACCAATTGTGGTTATCATTGCCAAACAAAACCTAACACAGAATGCAATATTTTAAATTTAAAAAAATAAATTTAAATACAACAAAAATTACAAAACAAAAAACAACAAATCTATAACAATAAATTTATTGTTGTTTTTTGTTATTTATTGTTATGTTGTTTTTTGTTTTGTAATTTTTGTTGTATTTAAATTTATTTGGTTTTATTTAAAATATTGCGTTCCGTGTTAGATTTTGTTTGGTGATGATAACCACAATTGGTTTTTCACCAGAAAAAAAAACTTTTTAACATAAACAGTACAAACGTTAAAAATTATTCCAATGATAAGTAGGCTATGTTAAAAAGTAACGAGAGTGGAAGTTTTTAAAAATACTTATTTTTTTACATCATTGAGGGCGCAACCATCTTGGAAATTTCGGATAAGAAATTTTGAGTATTCTAAGTTATCTTTCTTCAAGTAAAACACATAAAACCTGGTTGACTGTAAATATTACAGAAGTTATATTTTCTTCAGTAGAATTGCTTTCATTGACAAAAGTCTTTAATTAAAAAAGCGCCTGTCAGAACTTTGGTTTTTAAAACATCAACAGCAATATAATTCGCAGACATTTTTTCCCCACATAAACTAAGTTGGCAAATGTCTTAACGTTTCTTGAACTTATGGAACTATCCGTTGCTAGCAATAAAATCCTTTCCATCTTTGTGTAGAAGTACAGCAAGAAATTTGGCTTTTTCTTCCATAACTAGTCAGCTCAATAGTACACCTTTATATCTCTGTTGAGTGAACCCAAAAACAGTGCTTCATTAACTTCTTCATGTTCTGGAATTTTCATTGTTTTCTGGTTCGGAATTTTAGTTGAATGTTCCATTAGTTTGTCTTTATACTTGGACCATTCACTCTCAGGGCATATGCCAACATTAAAATCTGCAGCAACTCTTTTTTAATATAGCCTCACTCTTGAGACTTCTTACTGCTTCGAGTTTATCTTTTCCACAACTTTAAATTTTCTTTTCAAAGACATGGTAAAAACAAGCTAAACCTATGTTAACAGTAACTAATGTGTTAACCGTCACTACACTACTTAACAGACAAGAGAATGCCATCGTAGGTGCTATAAGCAGTAACTGGAGTAAACGACTAATAGACAAAACTAAAAAAATCCCCGCCTTCCCTTTTCACGCAGGATGTTTACCACATTAGTATGATTTGGCCGGCCTGGCAGCGGGTGCTTCTGACATATTCACGAAAATTATCTATACATTTACCAGAGATAATATTGATTGTTGCTTGATAGGGTTTAATGTTACTTTAGAGTATGACCTGTTTCTTTGGTTAGCAAAAGGTGTAATATTTAATAGAGTGTATGTGTTTTTTGAATGTTTGTTGAAATCTACAATGTGTTGCCCAATGTAAAATTTGTTATCATTTTAGTTTTAATTCTTGTTTATTTGAGCCCTAAAATTAAGTATTAAATAAATGAGAAAATGGGTTGAAAATTTAGACAAATATATTTATTTTAATATTGCAACATTTCGACAACTAGTTTATTGCCCTTATCGTTGCCCTGTTGTGCAATATAAAACAAGGACAAGGGTAACAAACTAGTTGCCAAACCTTGTGTCATTAAAATAAATATATTTAAATCGATTTTCATTTATTTTCCTCATTTTAATTTTAGTTTTAAATGCAATACTATTAACATGTGGAAACCTATTTGAAGATTTGTTTGTATATGTAAATATGAGAAATTTCTTATTCCTCTTTTGTGTTGTTTTTATTATTATGTTTTTTTTTTGTATTTTGAGTCAAAGTTTATTGTGTTATTCTATTTTTGTGTGCTGACTATTTAATGAATTGATTCCATTGTTGGTGGTTGTTAGCCTTTCCAGCATGGAAGCTGGCATAAATGGAGGATTTTTAATGTTGTAATTGGTCGGTTCTCTAAAGATGTTGAAAGTGTACTTTTCTGTAGAGCTTTTTCTTATTGCGAGGTTAATGGAATTTAACACTTGATCTGTTTTAGATCTGGGAGGAAGTGAAGCTTTGTTTGTACTCTAAGTGCTACAGGAAGTTTGTGCATTGACAGAGACTGTCACTTTCTGCGTTGGGTGTGATATGTCTTTACCAGTAAAAGATTTTGTGTATGTTGTGTTGTTTGAGAGGATTTGTTTGTTTTCAGTATGCTGTGGAAATATTTTATTAAGAATGTTGCAAATTGCACTTCCCATAGATTGAGTGATATTTTGGACAAAAAATAGTGTAAACTTTGACTGAAATACTTACGTCTCAAAAACTAAAGTGTAAATTTGCAAATAGCTGCTAAAATACATAATAAGTAAAGATTATGTTTTAGGAAATCTATTTTTTAAATGATTTTTTTATGTTATGTTTCAGCGTCGGCATGATCACAATGCATATGCTGAGAACTCTTCTGGCGAATCTGTGAGGTTAGGTGAGAGTCGAGCAATACAGCGGTGTTCTGGCTGTAACTCATTTTAACTCCTGATTCTTAATTTATTTGTCACAATTTTAACCAAAGTTTCACCTTAAGTGCCTTTAGTCACTTGTTATTAATAGCACTATTTAAGCTATTGACACCAACCTGTGTTGTTAAAAGTTGTTTATTACTCAGAGTAGCTATGCTATCATTATGGCAACTGTCAGTGTTAAACTGAAGTTTTTATTTTTTTTAACACATTTATATGAAAGTATAATATTGTTATAATGTTCATAAGTCTGAGTACTATGTACCTAGGATTTATGTCCATAGACCTTATGTACCGGTGAATTCTACTCAAGTTCTTTTACTCCTTTATGTATAAAATATATATTTAAACTGGAGGCTTGAAAAATCTCAAACTATAAAATATATTATTAAATAATATTATCTAGAATTATAACTAAATATTATGCTTCAAATCAGCTTTAGTAAATGCTTTTTGTGCGAGTAACTGTAGTATATTCTGTTACACATATTTATATTCAAGTAATGTATTATGTTATATTGCTATTGTCTTCTTTTAGATCTAACATTTTACTTGTCATAAAATACAACTGTCACATGTCATAATATTACTAAATCTCCATTTTCATATAAAGTATAATAATAGCATTAAAATTCTAATGTTTTTTAACTTCATTTTGATATTACAATTTATGAAGTAGCAAGAATTAAGGTTTTATATTCATTTTAACAAAGTTCAGCTATTTGTATTTAAAATTAGAATTTTCCCTACATAAATACCATATTAAAAAAATTAAGATTTATTTAAAAAAATAAAACATTTGGTGATTGCTACAAAAGAATTAGGTTATAAATATATATATATATATATATATATATATATATATATATATATATATATATATATATATATATATATATATGCCTTCAGTCTAAATTTACCTTACAGTCAGAAGGCAAAGATGTATCAACACTTTAACACAGAAGGGAAACTCAAACCAATATGAATTTATAGTGAGAATACACATAGATACATACATAAAGCATACACCTGTGAACCCTAAATAGGTTCACATTTACACCTTGTGCACATTTAGAAATTTTATCAAAACTCATCTCGCCAAGTTAGGTTTATATATCTCACAAAATTCAGTACAAATATCAAACCTAGAACTAAAATTTCCATTATGAGGTTTTTCATCATTTTTTGCATCTTTATGTTTCTAATACTTGTAAACAATGTTTTGGTTATATATGACTTTAGGCAAAATTTAAAACCTCCCTTAAAGTTTGATTAACCTTCGGAAAGATTTTGATTATTCCTAGGTTGTAACGGACCAGCCCTTTTTCCTGGGGGAAAGTTTTACCTTTATTAAAAATGTGTGTAATTAACATATTAATTAATTACTTACCCTGGGCTCTAGTTCTAACGTCATAACCCATGCAATTACTGTCTGTCTATGACGCTTTTCTATCTTGAAGCTAGAACTAGGTTACTTGGGAAATGAAAATTTAAAGCTTTAAAATTCAAAGTTAGTTCACAGCTTGCTAATTCAGCAATACGGGACTCTAATAGTAACAAATTATTAAAAATCCCGGACTACCAACAGTCAGTTAATACATCCACAATTCAACTGTCTTTGCTTTATGATCTTGATCTATGAATCAATTGTCGGATCATGAACTTGAGATTATCTGTTCTTCAATTGTAACTCCTAACTCTTTGATTAGCATTCACGTACCAGTACGTGAGATCAAACAACGGGTAGCGGGAGCATTCTCGTACATGTACGTTCTACCATTTCTCTCAGATTAGCATTGCTGTACGTTTACAATTTGTTTATCTGTGTATTGTGCTGTATTCTAGGTTAAACATTTGAAATTATCTGGACAGTAAATATTACACAGAGTACATAGTCACCATTCTTTTGTGTCCAAAGTCTATGGGTTTTCAAATATATACACAGATAGTTTTGAAGTTTGAGAGGTATTTTACAATGAATAGGCGATTGAATAATGAAGAAGTTCTTTTGTGTCCCAAGTCTATAGTTTTCCCCAGGTGTTTACAGAATGTTTTGAAGTTTTGTGCGGGTATTTTACAGTGAAAAAGTATTTTACAAAAAAAATAAGAATTACAGATAATTTTTAGCAAAGAAATTGTCAGTAAACATAAGGTAAAGTTTGATGAACATGAAAAAATAAGTAAATAAAAAAAATATTAATAAATAATATTACTGTAATTAAAAAAATTAGGGAAAATAATAAATAATATTAGAAAAAAAAAACTAAAAATCTTTAAAAAATACGTTGTTCACAGGGGCCATATCAGGGCAGGCACATGTTGCTAATGAAAGGATTAATATACTCATCTTCACTTCTGTAAGAAACATTTTTGTAAATTATGAAATTAATCAATAAAAAAAAAATTTCTGTTTTTAAAAATTTTCAGTTAAAGATTAAAATTGAAACATATTTGTTCTAAACCATTACTAAAACTTACTTGTATGACTTTTACCAGAGTGGTTGTTAGGTTGATGTGACAATGAACCACAATTATTTTTCTTATAAGAGTTTTAATCGTTCAATAAAAACAATACAACTGGTACATAGTCACATTGACAGAAGTTCTAGGCAATGATAGAAATTAGATGAAATGACAAATAGGTGTTACCCTTGTCATTGGCGACCAGACTTGATCTCTGCTGACCACTAACTTTTTATTTTATACCCTACTCTCAGAGATGCGAGAGTTTTGAAAGTCCGGGTGTAATAGGCTTTTGCTATTACAAATAAAGAGAAATAAACCTGCTACAGCATTGTAATCTTTATAGTTCTGAGCTGGATAGAAGAGCTGAGAAGGGTTTATGTTGTGTTTTCTAAAGCAATTTGGTTGTTCACCACCCGTCTGTCCTCAGTACAGCCATAAGTTAACAAGAAGTCCCTCTATCTGATTTGTAGCATGTAACTAATAATGATGTTAATGCATCAGAGTTTTGTAGGTACAGTTTGGTAACATAACACTATCCCAAAACTAAATCTACGTTTAGGCCAAACGTCTAATTTTGTCATCAATTAAACTCAAAGGCGATATTCATACTGTTTGTACAGATATCTGTTTTTGTGGATATTGAAATTGATCAGTCGCGTTTTGATGCGAAATTTTCACATTGTATTTTTTCATAGCGTCAAATCTTGTATTAATATTTAATTTTGTTCTTTCTATTTCGTTTTTTGCATGTACAAGTTACTCTCATGGTTATCCAATAAAAACACACTCACCTTACCTTTTTCATTACTGAATCAAAAATGATGGTGGCAGTGGATCTTTTAGGCGTATTGTCCATTAAATTGAAATATTGTGTAGACCTCCCAAACTGTTGTTAAGTTAAAACCATCACGAACGATATTCTTCCAGTCATAACTAACACTGTGAACGATATTATATATGTATGCAATAAACCTTTGTTAATAACTTTGCAAAACAATATTAAATATATGACATTTTTTATCTTTAGAAAAACAATAAAACTTTGTAATTTATTTCTTTGTAATTTTAAAAAGTGTGTTATTGACTAAAGGTAAATTTATAATAATTTTTTGAAATTTAATGCAGCAATAAAAATATGACAATATTTTATAAAATATGGTATTAAAATTTTGTATAATACGAATAAAAATACTAATTTTAATTTTAAGCCATTGCTTTTATGGGTCACATTTTTATTATTATTAAGATAATATTTTGATGTTGTTTGTAACTTTATTGTTAACTTCCTGCATCTCCAAATGTTGCTGCATTGTAACTATTAAGAGTGCATGTAAATATTAAAGTAGTATGTAATACTTGATTAACACATAACATCACGTAAATATGTGAACTATATATTCCAGATTTGTATATAAGGATTATTTATAAAGTTGTCTGTTGTTATTATCTTGAATTCACTGAATAAATCATAAGTAAATATTGAGCAACTGAGTGAAATCTGTTAACTTTAGGGAATTGTCCATTCTAATGGTATCGAGTAATCGTCGATACTCAATTCTGCATTGATTAAATCTGCGCGGTGTAATTTATTGGAAACATAATTATTTATCAACTATATCTTATTTATCTATCACTTGTGTTAAAAAATTAAACGATTAAAGCAAATGCCGGTTTGAGATAACGAAAATATTATTATTATTAATGATGCAGCAATGAAGAGGATCGGAAGAATTTCAGGCCTGTTTGTTTGTAACTTTTAACCGATATGTTTGTCATATGTTCTGAAATTCCTATTCATAAATCAAGGATGAACGTTTTCTGTAGCCTGTTATGTTGAAACCAAACTTTCAATAAAATTCTCCATAATACCTGAGATGTGAACTAAATTTGTTATTAGGGAATATTATGTAGACCTATTTAACTTAAAAGAATCTAGAATCGACTTAAGAATCGGAAGAAATTTTAGAATCAGAAGAAGTTTTAAAAATTGGCCCATCCCTAGTTGACTTACTTCCTGACGCATTTCGAAACAATCGTTTTACTGACAAAGGTTACATAGGTAGCGAGTTGGCTTCGTTAATGAAATGTTTCTTTCAAAATGCATCAGCAAGTATGTTGACAGTTTTCACTCAGTTACTCAATATCTACTTAATTTATTTTTGCAAAATTAATTTAATTATAGTTGTATTTGGTTCAATGCAATGAAGTTTGGACACCTTCAGGGTAATAATAGTTTTACAAAAATAACATAAACATCCCAATTAAGTTTAAGTGTCAAAGTATACATTGAATTTGTAAACAAGATGTATTTTGTACAGTAGTTGCTATGAGACTCTGAATAATTAGTTTTTCATGCATTTATAAAAGGTAAATTTTTCATTAGTTACAAATCATAGTTTTGAATGAACAACCCTTTTTACTCACATTCTAAGTAAATATGCAACTGAATAAGCCAATTTATGTATTGAACATTTATCGCACTTATATATATTTTAATTTAAAAATGAGAAATTTATTTCATAACTTTTAGCAGAGATACTATATTTAACAGTTTTCTACAACTCATTTATTTATAACAATCTGCACCTTTGTAACTAATATTATTGGTTTTTGTTTATGATTTAGTCAATCATTGTTTTTGATGCATTTGTCAACAAACACCTAGAAAAAAAGTTGTTTAAAAATTTACTAATGATTAAGATTCTACTACAGTGTAACCCCTCAAATCCGAACTAATTGGGGATATAGTCTGTTGGGATTTGGAGAAGTTCAGATTTGCCGAAAACGTTCGGATTTTGGATTTGCTGTGTATTTTGCATTCAACAAAGTGCGGTTTTTTATTAACGAACAATATTAGAGCATTCATTACATATTACTATATAAAAAATTGATCAGTTTTGCAGTGCTACAAGTGGAAAAGTCTTTGGATTAACGCCATTGCACTAAAGTTTCTGTGAATGAAACAATTGACGAGACTGTATTTTTTATGGTTTACACAAAAGAGACAGAAAGGAGTTCCTATTAGTGGCCCATTAATACAAGAAAAGGCACAACAGTTAAACAAATTAATGAACGGTGATTTGGAATTTACTGCTAGCAATAGATGGTTGGATAGATGGAAGAGAAGGCACGGAATTAGACAACAAACGGTAAGCGGGGGGAAGTTATCAGCTGATAATCTTGCTACAAAAAAATATTTAGAGTTCGCAGATTTGATTTCATCTGAAAATTACTCACCCCAGCAAGTGTATAATGCGGATGAGACGGGATTGAATTTAAAAGCCCTTCCCACTAAAAGTCTTGCTTCTAAAGAAGAATTTTTTCCGTCATACTTTAAAACGAGCAAACAGCGACTCACAGTTTTAGCCTGCGGGAACAAATAAGCTACATTAATGGTGATTGGAAATCCGCCAAGCCACGAACCCTTAAAAATATGAACTTTAATGCTTTCCCTATTCATTACAGAAATCAGTATAAGGCGTGGATGACTGGTAATATTTTCAAGCAGTGGTTCAAAAATGAATTTGTCCCTTCAGTAACAAAATTTAATGAAAAAAATGGACTGCTATCAAAAGCTTTACTTATGATATACAATGCAACCTTCACATCCTTCAGACATGCAGTTGGTATGTAAAGACATAAAAGCAATTTTTCTCCCACCTAATGTGACATCGTTGCTTCAGCCTATGGATCAAGGTGTGCTGCAGAACATAAATACTGAGAAAGATTAGTTCTCTTTCTATTCCAGAAAAACTTAAGACGATTACAATAAAGGATGTAATTTACTGGGTATCTGAATCCTGGAATAATATCAGGAACACTTTACTGCAGAAATCTTGGAGGAAGCTCTGGTCTAGCCTTGAATTTGTGGAAACCCCACTTAGAACACAGGATGTTAAACTGAGCTCCTTCAGCTCATTCAGAGTACTAGGATGTGAAGATGCTGAAGAAATTGCCTGGAAGAGTGGACACTACTAGATAACAATGAACACGATGACAGTGAAGCAGATAGTGATAGCGAGGAAAAAGATGCCTCTACAAATGCTGTTACTCATGCCGACGCTCTCGACAATGCGTTGTATTACGTAGAACAACAGCACCTGCAACACCCAATGATGCTATGCTAATGCAACGGTGGCGCAACATCACATTCTCGGGAAGGTGTACGTCTCTTCCCCAGATGAAGATTACTGATTTTAAGTGAAAAATATGGATAAATATTTGTGTCTTTTCTAAGTGAAACATATAGTATAGTGTTTGTTTTTTTTAATTTTAATTTTACTATCAATAAATTCTATTCTAATGAAGTGATACAGTAGTACAGTATAGGTCTTCGTATTATATGATGTTTTTAGTGTTAATTCCAATATATTACACATCTCAGTCAGGGGTTCGGATTTGAGGGGTACCTTTATATACCTATATAAGATGTACCTTTATACGATTCTAAATATAATACCCATTTCTTAAATCATTGCAATTTCATTGATTTAAGAAACAATTTACACCATAAATTTGAAAAAAACTAAAAAGTTATTTTAGCTGAAGTATTTGTTACTTCCTTCATCAGAATCATTTTTAAAATATATGTAGCTTAAAAAATTTAAAGTAATAGTTTATTTTCCCTCATTAAATCATTTCTTCTCTTTAAAATTTGTTTTGGTTACATAATAATCTTTAATAGTTTAATATATATAATAATTTGTTATTTATAATTATGCTACAAACAGTTTTGAAGGAAGTTTGAACAACAATAATGGGGTTATTCTAATTATTAGCTTTATGCTAGTAGATTTGTGATATAAATACTGTACGTATTTTTAACGCTTTGATAGCATTTGTTATTATAATTTTTACAAATTTTGATAAGGTGATACAGGGTGTCACTATATATTTAATTTAGCTGACAATTCAATCATATATATATATATATATATATATATATATATATATATATATATATATATATATTGATTTTTTGGACTAGGAGACTGACAGACTTACCTTGGTAAGAGTCCACTCTGTAGTCTTGAAATAGAAACACATAAAAGCACTTAAACAATGATATATTTCAACCACACAGTGGTCTTTGTCAATCGAAGAGAAAACAAAAAAAGAAATATGAGAGAATGAAATAAAATAATTGTAATCACCATCATTGTTTAAGTGCTTTTATGTGTTTCTATTTCAAGACTACAGAGTGGACTCTTACCAAGGTAAGTCTGTCAGTCTCCTAGTCCAAAAAATCTAAATAATCTTTACCAACCAAAACTAACCTATATATATATATATATATATATATATATATATATATATATATATATTAAATATGTTGATATGTTTTCTTGAATATATTTAATAAATTAAAAATATTCAAAAACAAGAATACTTTTAATACATTTATTATTCATTATGTATTAAAAGTATTCTTGTTTTTGAAATATTTTTAATTTATTTATTTTATATATATATATATATATATATATATATATATATATATATATATATATATATATATTAATGGTTTTCCCATATATATATTAATGGTTTTTCCAGGGTTAAATATTTGTTTGTACAATAACTGTTTTTTTGGAGACAGAGATCAAGCCCTGTTGTCAAGCATTCAAATAGTCAAACATTGTAATTTTAACTGAATTACAGTATGTCACAGTGTATTTACCAAAAAGTAGCTTTTAGCATTAAATATTTTCATAGTTAAGTAGTCAGAAACGCATAATTTCTTTCATTAGAATTACTTCCATGATAAGTTAAAATTAAATAAAGTTTTAAATAATGTTTTCTTTATCAGTATATTATTCTGATAATACTTTTAGAAGTACTTAATTCCAATATTCTTGGTTCACTTATCCCTAACTGAAACTAGAAATAATTTTACATCACTCTAATCTTAGTTTACATTTGAATCTAACTAGTTATAAAGTATCTTTAATATTACACAATACATTACATTTCACAACAAAATCAAGTTGTCCTATAGAAACGTTTTGTAAAATATAAAGTTTTGTGAAAGTTTAGAAGATTAAAAAAATATCAGTTTATAGAAACAATTTTTTTAACAATTAATCTAAACAAAAAAAATTGTAATGTCAATTCCTACTAAAGTCAAATAAAAAATATTTTATTTACTTTTTATTAAATAATTACAATTGATATAAATAAAGTAACATAACCTATACCTTATAACAGCTAATCTACAACATAACCTATAACATAAAATCAGCTGTTTTATGAAATCATATGTTATCACTTACTTTCAGCCAAATGGGACAAAATAACTATATTGCATACCCCTTTTGTGAAAGGTTTTCTAACAATTAAAACTAAAATTAATAATGTTATTAAGTTTGATTAATGAATTAATATTTGAATACATTATATTAATATCAATTGTCATCCACTACAAGTTTAAAAAGATGTATTTGAACTTGAGTGAATGAATAAAAAGTATTTTATTAACAAATAAAAATTTGAATATTATATATATATATATATATATATATATATATATATATATATATATAGGTTAGTTCCAGTAGAGCTTAAAGCTTATTTAGGAATTTTTTGGACTTGATAGGAGACTGACAGACTTACCTAAAGGCAATAGTCTCCTATCAAGTCCAAAAAATTCCTATATATATATATATATATATATATATAACTGTATAAAACTACTGTGGCGTAATGTTTAACATAAATAAATGTAACCTCTATATCACAAATGACTTTTTCTTTTATTTAAAACTTTATGTATTTTTGGATTGCATAGCAATCGTCCTAAAAGGTAATTTACAATAAAAATACCTGTATTTTTATTGTAAATTATCTCTGAGGATGATTGCTATGCAATCGAAATGTACATTAGGTGTTAAATAAAAGGAAAAAGTCATTTGTGGTATAGAGGTTACATTTATTTATGTTAAAGATATATATATATATATATATATATATATATATATATATATATATATATATATATATATATATATATATATATATATATGGACTAATAGAAGGAATTGAAAAAATGTATTCTTGTTGACAACACAGAGTAGAAAAATAAGATATTTATATGCAACTATGGTATTTCACTAAAATAACATTAACATATCTGAAAGCTCCTTATAACAAATAATTGCATTCGCATACTTATGTAGGAATGCAACTCCCTTCACTGCCTGTACTATAGAAACTAGCAATGGTAGCTATTGTTATTCTTAACCACTTAGATTCAGAAGGGTCTTGTTTGTACTAAAGCCACAGTACAATATATTGCTTGTAATATTTATAGTGAACTATTGTTCATTCAATAAACTTAGTGTTTAACCATTTGTTAGTCAGTATATCTATAATAACATTGGTTGGAATTCTGTTTTACGTCATTGAAAAAAGTTTCATTTTTTTAAATGAAAATGATAGATTTCATTGCAGAAGAAACGGCAGATAAATTGATAGTCATTACATCTGTAAACCAATTACAATTATAAAATAATTAGTGTTTTTTGCCACTTTTATTAGGAAAAAATATTTGATAGAAAGTAAACCCATAGTGTGTGACAAGGTAATTGATTACACAAATTGAAAATCTCTTGCAATTGCGGAATGCTTTTAAGCCTGGAATGTTATAACCTGTGATATTGTTTAAAATTTTCAACTTGTTGAAGATGAACCCGTTTTCCATTTTATTACTGAGAAAAAATTTAATTAGTAATGAGTCCAGTTAGATTAAGGAAATTGTAATAATAACAAATAAATATAAATTTTTGGCATCAGGAGGTGTATGCTGGCGTATCACTCAAAATGTGTCTATAAATTACATAATTTTCTTTTTAATTAAAAAAAAACATTAAAAATTTCTATTTAGCCAAATGATTGTTCATTGTATTCTTAAATCATTATATAAATTTTATTTTAAGTTTTAAAGATTAAACATATTGTTGCAGATATTCTATCTTAATTATGTGAGACTAACGAATGGTTTGTATTTTTGTTTTTGGAGATTGTTATAATTTTAGCTGCTTTAAAAAAAAAAATATTGTAGTACAAAAGGTCACACCATGGTAATTTCTTAGGCTATAGTTAGATTAGAGCAGATTTGTCTTTCAAGTTTGTGTTATCTCGACCCTGTTCACTACAGCAAATGTGATAATAAGGTAAAGATGTGTTATCTATTTTAGTAATAGTAAAGATATACGCTATTCTTTAAATACTCAATATATTAGCTTTTATTATATTCAATGTACCACAAGTTAAACATAATAGTATTATTAATTGCTGCTAATGTCTAAGTTTATTTCTATATTTATAATATATTTATTTGAGCATTATTGTATAAGTAGTATTAATGCTATTAAAACAATTTTCCACCAGATAAATTTACGATGAAGATGTCAAACTTTTACACTTTTGGTTTTGCTTTTAGAGTGCCATGTTTTAGTGCTAATAATTACTTTAGAAAAATGTTTCATAATTAAATTAATAGTTATTAGTCATGAGTTGGAGTTATAAGGTTTAAATTGTAATTATAAAATAATTTAGCACTGGTAAAATACTCTTCTGGAAAATAATTATTTTAATTTGTCTAGCATATCTTCGAATTCAATATATTCTTCTCATTTATGTACCTAATATTTTAAGTAATAATTCTCTATTTTGTAAGAATACTGAAAATAAATAATTTATAAGTAGTATTTATTGAGCATTCTCAAAAGTCGTTAGGTACAGATTTGTGATGACCTATATACAAGTTAACCCGCATAAAACTGCCGATTAGATATAGTCATTTTTTCTATTTTTAAATATTAATGTTAAAATAACTAATCTTACAAAACTTTTAATATATATTAAGACTTCTTATATATGTATCAACAAAATGTTCTACGTTGTAAATATTTACTATTATTTAAGTTCTTTCAAAAGATTACGTGAGGAACATTTTTGTATACGATCTGTGTGAACATTTTCAATGTAACAGTACTTTCTCTTACAGTTGGCTAGGTGGATTGTCTGTTATTCCAAAAAGGGTGTTTTTTTTTCGTTTTGGGCTTGATCTATTATCTGAAATATTTGTTTGTATATTTGCATATTCTCTTATATGTTCATAATCTTATTCCTTTTATATCTGTTTTGGGGGTATATTTTTGTAGATATAAATATATACGTAAATAATACGGAACTTAAATAACAGTAAATCTATATATATACACACACACATATATATACACAGTATAGTCTCAATAATTCGAGGTAGATGGGACTGAGACCCCCTTGAATTATTGAAAACTTGGATTACAATTAAACACATTCCTCTGCATTAGAAAAAATAAAGGGAGTTTTAATGAAACCTTATAATATATATAATTAAAAATGCACTAAATAAGTTTATAGAACTTTAAATGAATATTTCTTGGAAGCTCGACTCATTTCGTTAGCATAGGATATTGATATAAACATTTCGTGGAAACCTGACTCATTTTCTTAGCATACCTCATTGATATAAACATTTCTTGGATTCCCGTCTCATTGTTATTCCATACAGTGTTGATATAAACGTTTCTTGGAAGCCTGATTCATTAGTAACTTTCAAAATAATAAAATAGTCTCGAAAAGCTTGAAATATCAGGACTCAGATTATCGAGGCTCTACTGTGTGTGTATATATATAATGTCTGAGTGAGTTGTTCCTTTTGACTCAATTTATTGTGAATAAATAAATTGTCAGTCTGTCCATGTGAGTGTATTTTTGTACAAAGGAAATTATAAAATGTAGAATTGGTTTAATATCTCAAAACTGTTGGCTGAAGTTCAGTGACAATAACATGTGGATACACGCAGGTTCCAAAATATTGTTTCCTTAGGGAAAGCTTAAGCTTGCGCTCATCAATATGTGTCTGATTACAAATAAAAAAATAGATTAATAACTTTTTTTCAGTTTGAATTAGATAATCTGATATCTAATTTTAATGTAAAGTTTGACAAGTGTAGCAATATTTAAACTGTGTTACGATTAAATAATCAGTAATATTCAATAAGCAAAAGCACAAACCACAGTTTGAAACAACGTTGTCTTTTGAATAACAGCTATCTTTCATTTTTTATAGGAATTTTAACGCTATCTGACAGCCTAGTATCATTTTAAACACAGAGTGAATAAATTATTATTATACTCTTTGTCATCGTCGCCTCTATTGCCTTCAGTTTGTTTTAACTGAATTATTTCTGTAAAAAGTTTCAAGTAATGGAATTACCATATTTTTAAAATATATTCTTTAAACCGTATTTAATACTTTTTAGATTTACTTATATCACTATGATTACCTTACAACAGCTTTACATTAATTTTGCAAAAAAATATTAAAAATATAATTCATATATAGGCTAGAAAAATATTGAAAAAAATAATTTGTTCCTATATTTTAGAAAAATAATATTACAAGAAAATATTTACAAAAATAATAAATTAACTCTTTACTATAAATTTACTATTGTATTTTTTACAAATAATTTAAATAACTGAAAAAGGATTTTGTGCAAAAGTCATTCATGACTTTGTATGTAACCAAGCCTTGATGTACTTTTTGCAAATTCCTATATTTATGAGAACTTAATATTAGAACAAGTAAACGAGTATATTAATTACGCTTCAAGTTATGCAGCTGGTTAAACCACTCGTGATTTAGCAACTATTCAAGTTATTCATTCATTCAAGTTGGATTAAATATCTTAACACTTTATTTTATTTCTTGGTTAAGATGTACCACACACTTTCTATAGCAGATTTTTCTTATTACTAATTTAATATAAGAAGCCTATTTTATCTAATACAAATGTAACAAACCTGTTTAATTCTTTTTTAAATTAAACAATTCCCTGTTTAATTTTTTTGGGAATAAATAGTCCAAAACATGGCTTTAATGACTTAACAAATGGTTTTTCTAGTGTTTGATTCTAAATTTAATTGTATTATTTAAAGAATATATAGAAAATTTGTAATATCTGTAAGTGGCTTTCTTTTTAAATTGTTTTAGTTACTAAATTTGTTTAGTTCTTAATTTTTGTTAAGAATATTTGTAAACAAAATTTTGAAAATCGCATATAAAATTATATTATTTTCTTAAGAATAACAAGTTTAACAATTAGAGATATGTGAGTATTGCTTTTTGAATTTATCTTTGAGTTGAAATTATCTTTGAAAAATAGCCAAGGATAAATTACATCTGTGTTAAAGTAATAATATTGTTAAATCTTAGAATCTGTTATTTGCATTGAAGGTATGGCAGCTGTTTAGATTTAAATATTATCAGTTAACATTGTGTAAGCAAAAATACATTTTTATAAGAGAATTACATTGGTCAAATCTCTTAAGTGGCAGCCAATATCAATAACTATAGAAAGTATAAGTATTAGGTTTTTTCAAATGTTAAAGTGATTAATTAAGTTTCACTGAACGTAATGAACTACAAAATTCAAGATTTCTTAAAAGCTCGACTCATTTCTTTTGCATACTATATGTGTATATATACATTTCTTGGAATCTCAAGTCATTTCCTTTGTGTACTATATTGTTATATATACATTTATTGGAATCTCGACTCATTTCCTTTGCATACTATATTGGTATATATACATTTCTTGGAATCTCGACTCATTTCCTTTGCACACTATATTGGAATCTCGACTCATTTCCTTTGCATACTATATTGGTATATATACATTTCTTGGAATCTCGACTCATTTCCTTTGCATACTATATTGATATATATTCATTTCTTGGAATCTCAACTCATTTCCTTTGCATACTATATTGGTATATATACATTTCTTGGAATCTCGACTCATTTCCTTTGCATACTATATTGGTATATATACATTTCTTGGAATCTCAACTCATTTCCTTTGCATACTATATTGGTATATATACATTTCTTGGAATCTCGACTCATTTCCTTTGCATACTATATTGGTATATATACATTTCTTGGAATCTCGACTCATTTCCTTTGCATACTATATTGGTATATACAGTTCTTGGAATCTCGACTCATTTCCTTTGCACACTATATTGGTATATATACATTTCTTGGAATCTCAACTCATTTCCTTTGCATACTATATTGGTATATACAGTTCTTGGAATCTCGACTCATTTCCTTTGCATACTATATTGGTATATATACATTTCTTGGAATCTCAACTCATTTCCTTTGCATACTATATTGGTATATATACATTTCTTGGAATCTCAACTCATTTCCTTTGCATACTATATTGGTATATATACATTTCTTGGAATCTCAACTCATTTCCTTTGCATACTATATTGGTATATATACATTTCTTGGAATCTCAACTCATTTCCTTTGCATACTATATTGGTATATACAGTTCTTGGAATCTCGACTCATTTCCTTTGCATACTATATTGGTATATATACATTTCTTGGAATCTCAACTCATTTCCTTTGCATACTATATTGGTATATACAGTTCTTGGAATCTCAACTCATTTCCTTTGCATACTATATTGGTATATATACATTTCTTGGAATCTCAACTCATTTCCTTTGCATACTATATTGGTATATATACATTTCTTGGAATCTCA
This sequence comes from Prosapia bicincta, assembly GCA_036971475.1. Taxonomy (NCBI): domain Eukaryota; kingdom Metazoa; phylum Arthropoda; class Insecta; order Hemiptera; family Cercopidae; genus Prosapia; species Prosapia bicincta. The sequence continues at coordinate 404,637,754 of JBAIZL010000002.1, read as the reverse complement.
ACTCATTTCCTTTGCATACTATATTGGTATATATACATTTCTTGGAATCTCAACTCATTTCCTTTGCATACTATATTGGTATATACAGTTCTTGGAATCTCAACTCATTTCCTTTGCATACTATATTGGTATATATACATTTCTTGGAATCTCAACTCATTTCCTTTGCATACTATATTGGTATATATACATTTCTTGGAATCTCAACTCATTTCCTTTGCATACTATATTGGTATATACAGTTCTTGGAATCTCGACTCATTTCCTTTGCATACTATATTGGTATATATACATTTCTTGGAATCTCAACTCATTTCCTTTGCATACTATATTGGTATATATACATTTCTTGGAATCTCAACTCATTTCCTTTGCATACTATATTGGTATATATACATTTCTTGGAATCTCAACTCATTTCCTTTGCATACTATATTGGTATATATACATTTCTTGGAATCTCAACTCATTTCCTTTGCATACTATATTGGTATATATACATTTCTTGGAATCTCAACTCATTTCCTTTGCATACTATATTGGTATATATACATTTCTTGGAATCTCAACTCATTTCCTTTGCATACTATATTGGTATATATACATTTCTTGGAATCTCAACTCATTTCCTTTGCATACTATATTGGTATATATACATTTCTTGGAATCTCAACTCATTTCCTTTGCATACTATATTGGTATATATACATTTCTTGGAATCTCGACTCATTTCCTTTGCATACTATATTGGTATATATACATTTCTTGGAATCTCAACTCATTTCCTTTGCATACTATATTGGTATATATACATTTCTTGGAATCTCAACTCATTTCCTTTGCATACTATATTGGTATATATACATTTCTTGGAATCTCAACTCATTTCCTTTGCATACTATATTGGTATATATACATTTCTTGGAATCTCAACTCATTTCCTTTGCATACTATATTGGTATATATACATTTCTTGGAATCTCAACTCATTTCCTTTGCATACTATATTGGTATATATACATTTCTTGGAATCTCAACTCATTTCCTTTGCATACTATATTGGTATATATACATTTCTTGGAATCTCAACTCATTTCCTTTGCATACTATATTGGTATATATACATTTCTTGGAATCTCAACTCATTTCCTTTGCATACTATATTGGTATATATACATTTCTTGGAATCTCAACTCATTTCCTTTGCATACTATATTGGTATATATACATTTCTTGGAATCTCGACTCATTTCCTTTGCATACTATATTGGTATATATACATTTCTTGGAATCTCAACTCATTTCCTTTGCATACTATATTGGTATATATACATTTCTTGGAATCTCAACTCATTTCCTTTGCATACTATATTGGTATATATACATTTCTTGGAATCTCAACTCATTTCCTTTGCATACTATATTGGTATATACAGTTCTTGGAATCTCAACTCATTTCCTTTGCATACTATATTGGTATATATACATTTCTTGGAATCTCAACTCATTTCCTTTGCATACTATATTGGTATATATACATTTCTTGGAATCTCAACTCATTTCCTTTGCATACTATATTGGTATATATACATTTCTTGGAATCTCAACTCATTTCCTTTGCATACTATATTGGTATATACAGTTCTTGGAATCTCGACTCATTTCCTTTGCATACTATATTGGTATATATACATTTCTTGGAATCTCAACTCATTTCCTTTGCATACTATATTGGTATATACAGTTCTTGGAATCTCGACTCATTTCCTTTGCATACTATATTGGTATATATACATTTCTTGGAATCTCAACTCATTTCCTTTGCATACTATATTGGTATATATACATTTCTTGGAATCTCGACTCATTTCCTTTGCATACTATATTGGTATATATACATTTCTTGGAATCTCGACTCATTTCCTTTGCATACTATATTGGTATATATACATTTCTTGGAATCTCAACTCATTTCCTTTGCATACTATATTGGTATATACAGTTCTTGGAATCTCGACTCATTTCCTTTGCATACTATATTGGTATATATACATTTCTTGGAATCTCAACTCATTTCCTTTGCATACTATATTGGTATATATACATTTCTTGGAATCTCGACTCATTTCCTTTGCATACTATATTGGTATATATACATTTCTTGGAATCTCGACTCATTTCCTTTGCACACTATATTGGAATCTCGACTCATTTCCTTTGCATACTATATTGGTATATACAGTTCTTGGAATCTCGACTTATTTCCTTTGCATACTATATTGGTATATATACATTTCTTGGAATCTCAACTCATTTCCTTTGCATACTATATTGGTATATATACATTTCTTGGAATCTCGACTCATTTCCTTTGCATACTATATTGGTATATATACATTTCTTGGAATCTCGACTCATTTCCTTTGCACACTATATTGGAATCTCGACTCATTTCCTTTGCATACTATATTGGTATATATACATTTCTTGGAATCTCGACTCATTTCCTTTGCATACTATATTGGTATATATACATTTCTTGGAATCTCAACTCATTTCCTTTGCATACTATATTGGTATATATACATTTCTTGGAATCTCGACTCATTTCCTTTGCATACTATATTGGTATATATACATTTCTTGGAATCTCAACTCATTTCCTTTGCATACTATATTGGTATATATACATTTCTTGGAATCTCGACTCATTTCCTTTGCATACTATATTGGTATATATACATTTCTTGGAATCTCGACTCATTTCCTTTGCATACTATATTGGTATATATACATTTCTTGGAATCTCGACTCATTTCCTTTGCATACTATATTGGTATATACAGTTCTTGGAATCTCAACTCATTTCCTTTGCATACTATATTGGTATATATACATTTCTTGGAATCTCGACTCATTTCCTTTGCATACTATATTGGTATATACATTTCTTGGAATCTCAACTCATTTCCTTTGCATACCGTAATAATATAAATATTTCTTGAAAGCCTGACTCATCATTTTCTTTCAAATACATAAAATAGGCTCAAATAGAATAGGTTTGAATTATACGGAAGCTTGAAATATCGGGAGTTGGATTTTCGAGACTATACTGTACCTTTTATTGAGGCATAGATAGGAGAAAACAGGCAGTCAGTTGTATACAGTCTCTACCAAAATGTCCCATTTTACTTTGGCCTAACTTGGTTAGAGATACATTAAAAGTGATTTTATTAGATTTCTCTGCTTCTTTTCTACCCCTATTACTTTACTCTTATTGAATGATTATTTATTAAATAGCCTGTATAGTCACAGGGAGTTTCCAATCTGATGGCACTCGACACCTGCTAGCCTCTTAACCAATGTCACCCTACGTTTATTGTTTTTGTCTCTTGGATTTTACTTGTTCGTTATGACTGGCGAAAATTTAACTATAATTTGGTCAATTGTTTTTTGTTTCACGTTTTTTGTGTAATTGATATTTAAACAATATTTGTACAAATTCATTTATTCTTTCAAGTTTTCAAGATAAAAATAATATGATATTTGCTAAAAATCAACAATTTTTGTGACAATACTTTTGTATCTCAGGACTTATTTCCAAATAGCTGGTTGTTACTTTAATATTAGGTTCATATTTTAAAGTTCATCTACTTGTAGTTACATTAAAAAATATATTTCATATGTAAAGTTAAAAGTAGTCAGTTACATCACTTACACTACCTAGTACCTTCTCACTTCTTATCATTGTTCTGTATAAAACTTACTACTTGTATTGTTACAGGGCATTCTTTTAAAGCAAATGTCTCTATTTATTTATAAAACTAAATTACATTTTAAAAACTGAAGACATTTAAAAAATTAATAATTATTAACATTTTTTTAAACTTGTACTTTAGTAACATTATACTTAATTTTTTAAAGCAATAAATGGTGGAAACACAAAGATTTTGTTATTATTTTCTTTGCATTTACCAAGTAAACCTTGTTTATTTGTATTGTGACACTAAATTAGAATGTTTAGCAGAGGAACAACAAACCTGTGACAGAAATGGCATCTATCATAAGAGAGTCTCAAGAAGGAATAATGTCTAACTAGCAGAAGTATTGCCACTACACCCTGAGTATTAGGGATCACTTAGTGCACTGCACACTTCATTAGCTCACACTCTCCTGATATACGTATATCTCGTACAACTTTCCATCGTTAATAAAGTACGTTTTTATTCATCCTATCAAATTGAAATACATTTTTTTAACCTATAGAGAATGACAGTCGATGTTGAAACAGTTTTTCAAATATTTATTCAATAATTAAATTATAAAAATTTGGGGTATCTAGGTCGGATTTGAACTGCGGATCTTCATGTTTGAAGTCTAGCGTTTTTTGGCACTGAGCCAACTTTCCATTGCTAGAAATGAAATTCTCAAAGATCTAAATGAAAAACCTCCATTGCACAACCTTAAATTGTTGCCATGGTTACCACACAATATAAATAATTCTGAAGGAATAAAAATGAATGAAAAGAATAAATAACCAAACTGGATTAACGTTATTGCTTACAAATGGACAACGCGAAAGGAAAGCAAGAAGAAACTACAACGCAGCGACGACAAAGCGTATAAATAGTAACAAATAGAATAAAGGTCCAATACCATACATAGAAAGGGAAAAGCAAGGAAATTCGCTTTCTAATTTGAGACAATATTGTTTGCAGTTTTTGTGTTGTACATTTTGTGGCTGTTATTCACAGTATTGATAAATGCGCTGACCTAGCGCGAAACGTTCCTGCTGAATAAAGCAGTTAATATTGTTATTCTGATATATTTATATTAACTGTAATTATAAAAAAATAGTTAAAATAAAATTTTTCTTTATTAATATAAATAGGAATTGCCTCAATTTGTTTTCCTATATTGTGAATAGTCTGTCTAAAATGAAATGCAAGTTTGACTTGGCTAGTATTTCTATACTTGAAAATTTGCGAAGGAGAAATTAATTTTTCTGCTAATCAAGAAACTGAAGTAGTCGAACCCAAGATCAAACCAAGTGTGATATGACAAGATCATGAACCTAATAGATTCTGAGCAATCATACACCGGTTTGATTTACAGTTATTTTTAAATAAAATTAAATATGATATTCTTAATATATTCATGTACACTTCTGTTAGGAATCTTTTAATATATTTCAGTACGTTTTTGTGCCTTTCCTAACATTACAAAATTTTCCTTTGTTGAAGCCCATCATAATTACTCTATTTTCAAAACTTAAATAGTAAAAATAAATATAGTGCACTATTTTAAGTTTTCAAAATGGAGTCATTCGGAAAGGCAACAAAGGAAAATATTGTAGTTTTCGGAAAAGCAGAAATAAGTACGAACATATAAAAATTAAATATTTTTATTGTTATTTTATTTAAGCGTGTTTATTAGTTCGATTTCCGTCAAATCTGTCTGTCTGCGCGGGTGGAGTTTTGCGTGTGAGTTCAAACTAACTCTCCGATGAGCTAGAGACCTGATATTTTAAAATAGGTTAGAATTAGATGGCAATGCAATATTCACGGTGTCTTGTCTCTACATTTGTTCGAACAATAGTTGTAAAATATCGAGTTTGGGTGATGAAGTGTGAAAACATTAACTCGCTCTAAGTTTGTTTAGACAGATAGATTTGCTTGAGGAGCTAGAGACCTGATATTTTAAAATAGGTTAGAATTAGATGGCAATGCAATATTCACGGTGTCTTGTCTCTACATTTGTTCGAACAATAGTTGTAAAATATCGAGTTTGGGTGATGAGCTAGCTTAAGTGTGAAAACATTAACTCGCTCTAAGTTTGTTTAGACAGATAGATTTGCTTGAGGAGCTAGAGACCTGATATTTTAAAATAGGTTAGAATTAGATGGCAATGCAATATTCACGGTGTCTTGTCTCTACATTTGTTCGAACAATAGTTGTAAAATATCGAGTTTGGGTGATGAGCTAGCTTAAGTGTGAAAACATTAACTCGCTCTAAGTTTGTTTAGACAGATAGATTTGCTTGAGGAGCTAGAGACCTGATATTTTAAAATAGGTTAGAATTAGATGGCAATGCAATATTCACGGTGTCTTGTCTCTACATTTGTTCGAACAATAGTTGTAAAATATCGAGTTTGGGTGATGAAGTGTGAAAACATTAACTCGCTCTAAGTTTGTTTAGACAGATAGATTTGCTTGAGGAGCTAGAGAATTTCACGTGCGTTTAAATTCAGTTAAATAATTCAAGTGAAACTCAACATATCTATCAACAGATGAAAACTATTGAATAAAAACACTTTAACAAAAATCCATACAATTATTAAAGTAATATAACCCACGCGTTAGAACAGCTGTTCTACTTAAAACCTGTAACGCATAATCAGCTGTTGTGTGAAATTACGATACGAAATAGATTAAAATTTTTCACCCGGACATAAAAGTAAAAAAAAAATAATTAATTAAATAAATATTTTTTTAATATACCCCACTTTTAAAACGGACTAAATAATATAAAATAATTTGTCATACTCCTACAACTTTGAGAGAAAACTGTTATGGGTTATGGATATATTTTTAATACTTGGAGAGAAAAACATGGGGCCCAGGCAATTCCTGATAGGAAAGAGTAAATGAATTAAATTACAGTGAATCCTATTTTCAATTCACTGTAATTTAATTCATTTACTCTTTCTTAACTATCAAGAATTGCCTGGGCCCCATGTTTTTCTCTCCAAGTATTACAAATATATCCATAACCCATAGCAGTTTCCTCTCAAAGTTGTAGAAGGAGTATGAAAAATGATTTTATACTATTTAGTCCGTTTTAAAAATGTGGTAAGCTATATTAAAAAATTGTTTAATTTATTATTACTTTAAACTTCAGTTTTTATTGTAAGTTCCATACAAGGAATGGAGGGTCGCTAAATTTTTGATCATTCTAAAAATTATATTAAATAATTTTATTAAATTTTTTGGATGTATTTTTATTTAGCAAAGAAATTTTGTATATTATATAAATGAATAAACAGTATGTGGTAATGTATTTATATTATGTTTTAGTTCATTTGTCAGCATTATTCTAATGTTTGGTGGGAAAATTCCAATTGGTATAGGCAAAAATTATTCTATAATTAAATGGTACTTAACTAAGTGAATTCGTAAGAGCTTACTTGCTGACGCCTTTCGAAACAATTGTTCTTTTAACGAAGCAAAGCGTATACTGGTGGCGTCCCGCTAGGTACAAAGGTTGTAGAGATGAGAATATTAGTATAGAGGGGGTGGGTTAGTTGGTTTTGTGCTATGGAACAGTGTGTTGGCTTCAAAATGTGTGTGGCCATTAATGTTGTCTTCACCTTTAGTTAAGTATCATTTAATTATAGTTTAATCAGTGAATTCAAGATGATTACATCAAGAAACGTCAATAATTATTGTTGAAGGAACATATAATTATAAATGTTTAAAAATCTAATGAATATATATATATATATATATATATATATATATATATATGTGTGTGTGTGTGTGTGTGTGTGTGTGTGTGTGTGTGTGTGTGAGTGTGTGTGTGTGTGTGTGTGTGTGTGTGTGTGTGTGTGTGTGTGTGTGTGTGTGTGTGTGTGTGTGTGTGTGTGTGTGTGTGTGTGTGTGTGTGTGTGTGTGTGTGTGTGTGTGTGTGTGTGTGTGTGTGTGTGTGTGTGTGTGTGTGTGTGTAGCTTTGCAACACTGTTTTCTTGCAATCACTTATCACTTTCACTATATGTACTTAAACAAGAATCTTACTTGGTATTTATGCTAGTTAACTTTCAAAAATTGGTCGTATCTCATCAACGGGCATCACTGACCGGGGAATGTAGTAGATTGTCTACTACAACCCCAAGTCAGTGATGCCCGATGATGGAGATACTACCAATCTTTGAAAGTTAACTCGCATAAATACCAAGTAAGATTCTTGTTTAAGTACTACTAATACTACTACTAGGTAGCGCTACAGCCTTGGGGTGGGCCTTGGCTTCCTTAACAATGTCCCGCCATGTACTTCTATCCTTAGCCTTCTGTTTCCATGCTGTAATGAAGAGTACCCTTAAAACTTCCTCCAGGTCCTGAAGCCATCGTGTTCTTGGTTGGCCACTTTTCTTTTGCCAATCATAGTGCTATGTAAAAGTTGGTTCGGCATTCTGTAGGTGGGCATTCTTATGATGTGACCCAACCATTCTAGACGTCGCGTTTTAATAAAATGGACCACATTTGCGTCTTTGTATAAGGAATACAACTCGGCATTAGATCGAAGCTTCCACACATTTGTCTGTACATCGTGGACCGGACCATAAATTTTTCTTAAAAGCTTACGCTCAAACAATGTCAACTGATTTTTCATGGCGGCGGTTAAAGTCCACGTCTACGCTACATACGTTAGGACTGGCCGAATTAAGGTTTTATAGAGTCGTACCTTTGTGGTTTGAGACAATAGCCTACTTTTAAAAAGCTTTATATTTGCGAAGTAGGCTCTATTAGCTGTCATTATTCTTTTATGGACTTCATTTATTGTTTTATTTTCATCATTCACTTCCGAGCCCAAATATGTGAAACGTTTTACTTTTTCAAATGAATATACATCGATATCTATAGTCGTACTGTTACGCCCTCTGCTTGTACTCATATATTTAGTTTTTCCCTCATTTATGCAGAGACCTATCTTTTTGCTTTCATTATTGATTATATTAAAAGTTTCTTATAGCAATGGAATATTCCTGGCAACCAAGCATATATCATCAGATATGCACATATTTTCTTGTTTAAGTACATATAGTGAAAGTGATATATATATATACTTTATTATATACTTTATATATATACGTATATTATATATACGTTTTCTTGTTTAATAATTTAAAACAACATAGGTTATTCAAATACAAGAATATTTATTAATTTATATTCGAATATTTATATTTAATACAAATACAAGTATTCGAATATTTAGAAAATAAATTTATAAATATTCTTGTATTTGAATAACCTATGTTGTTTATATATATATATATATATATATATATATATATATATATATATATATATATATATATATATAATGAATATGTTTAGTATCACAACTGCTTTCCCTAGAACATATTCACTCCTGTCTTGCGACAATATGCTAGGAATTCCATAAAATCATGATGCTCAACATACTATGTTTAACCCTGCAGAAAAATACATTAAAACCATGCAATGGTGACAAACTGGAAAACAGTGTGTTTGCAATTAAAGCAACGGTATGTTTAAGGATCTTAAGGCTTAGTATAATAGGTGGATATTTCCCCTCACATTATTCAGTATATCAAAGCACAGCTCGAGTGTCTGTCGAAGGAATTTGATCCACCTCACCCTGTTACTGAGATACAGTTGACGTCAGTACATCACTCCTTTTCGGCAATGTTTGTGTCACCTACACATAAGGGGTATCTTGGTCTTCAGAAATAATTCACAGTTCACTTGCTATAAATTCGTCTTTTGTCTTGTTTCTTACAAATATATTCCCCTTTTCTATGATTAGGTAGACCACTTCTCAGGTATCGTTTATAGGCTATAGATAGTGCCCAAATTCTGGATTATTAAATACCACAGATCTAGTTGTTGGTTTTGTTAGTTTGAGTAGATTTGTGATCCATTCTATTAGTGAGAGAGAAGTAGCTGATATTAAATTACCTCTTACAAAATACACCACTATTTCCAAAAGTCAAAGACGAACATTTGCGTGTGTGTGTGTGTGTCTGCGTGTTTGTGTGTGTGGGCGCACGCACGCGAGTGTGTGTGTGCGCGCGCGAGAGAGATTGAGTGTATGTGTGTGTGTGTGTGTGTGTGTGTGTGTGTGTGTGTGTGAGTGTGTGCGTGCGCACGAGTGTGTGTGTGTGTGTGCGTGCGAGTGAGAGAGATTGTGTGTATGTTTATTTGTGTGCGTGTTTGCGTGCGCGCAAGTGTGTAAGTGTGTGTGTATGTGTACGCGAGAGAGAGATATTGTGTGTGTGTGTGTGTGTGTATGTGTGTGTGTGTGTGTGTGTGTGTGTGTGTGTGTGTGTGTGTATGTGTGTGTGTGTGTGTGTGTGTGTGTGTGTGTGTGTGTATGTGTGTGTGTGTGTGTGTGTGTGTGTGTGTGTGTGTGTGTGTGTGTGTGTGTGTGTGTGTGTGTGTGTGTGTGTGTGTGTGTGTGTGAGTGTGTGTGTGTGTGTGTGTGTGTGCGCGCGCGCGAGAGAAAGAGTGTGTGTGTGTGTGTGTGCACGTACGTGTCTACTACACTGTTTGTTATGTTATTCGAATTATATATTTTATATTGTGTTTTTTATTTAAATATTCCTTCTTTTTGTTTAAATTTTCATATATTGCCTTGGAATAAACCCATTCAATGGCCACCCTAGATGGTCGCAATAAAAGTACAACAAATCCAATATACATAGGAAACAAGAATTCTACCCCTTTACAGGTACAACCCTTGCGTAGTTTTTTTATTGTTATTTGATCCTCAAGCTAATATGTCCCAGATAGCAGCACTATAGGCCTTCACAGGCTCGATAAAGTTTACTTTAAAAACCTCCAGTCGGCCACGGTTCTGTTTGCATCAAGTGTAACAACGTATTCACTTTACATGAATGTGCCTGGCTTGTGGGTCACGGATACGCCGTAGTTAGCTTGCTTCTACAGCACTTTGTCACAGATGACAAAAGCTTCTCTTTACGGCGCGCGTATTTCACAAAACTAGCTAATTATAATCACCCGTACAGTGGCAGTGTTTTTAAAAACACCGAAATTAAGACATTACTGTAGGAGAACAAAAACAAAAATGTCTGTTTAAGATGGTAAATGAGCTAGTTTTCATAACGACTCGCTATTGTCCGGGGGGAAAGCAGGAAGTTTCCGTGCGATCTGCATTTCAGGTTAACATCCTCTATAGCTTTTGTCTAGGGGACATCTCACTTAGAACGCTACTGATATTATTCTATTGCGGTCCATATCAAGCGATTCCAGTTCACCCCCCCCCTTAAACTTGAGCAAGAGTTTATATTTAATTTCGATGTATTTAGTTTTATATTACGCAGCAGCTTCGAAAAATACGTTACGTTATAGGTTCCATTTTAAATAATTCATTTACGATTTATCAAAATTAAAATATGTTTGGATAGTTAGGACCGACTGTTGATAATGCAAGACTTAACTCAAAAGTTATACATATAAATTAGAATGGAAACAGAGTTTTAAAAACATAAATAATTTTTTAAAATCAATTCCGTCTTAGATCAACAAATAATAATTTATTTTAGTTACTTTTTTATTACAATTATTATAAATAACGTAACATAACCAATGCGTTAAAACAGCTGTTCTACCTCATAACCTGTAACATGAATCAACCGTTTTATGAACTAATATGTTATCATTTATTTAGACCCCAACGGGACGAAATAACTATATTGCATACTTTGCCCCTTTTGTGAAGTTTTCCTCCCATATAAAACTAAAATTACTTAATTAAATTTAATTAATGAATTATTATTTGAAAAAAAACTGTATTAACATCAAGTGCCATCTACTACAAGTTTAAAAAAATGTTTTTGAACTTGAGTAGATGAATAAAAAGTGTTATATTAACAATTGGGAATTTGTTTAAGGCGTATACAGGGTAAGTTTGAACTAATGGAAGGAAAAGAAAAATAATCACAGATTGTACAGATTTTACCCTTGTTTATCTTTCGTTACAGAGGAGTATAACAGTTAAAGCACTCTAACAATTATTGCTCCTTCAGGGGGGCAACCTCCTACACGGCTCCTCCCCTATATCCGTTGTCAAGGGTTTCATGTTCAAAACCTAACCATACCGAGACTCACAACCCTTCCCTTCTCTTCCCTTCCCTAACAACTGCTCTGGTGGCTTTAAAACTGCAAACAATGTATTATTTTTGTTGAACAAAAACTCGATTGATACTTGGGTAAAAAAAAATTAACTTATTAAAATATCGAATAAGTTTCGACAGTTAAATGGTCGTCCTCATTCAGGCTTGACCACTCCCTTCGCACTATTAGAAGCAGAAGACTACTTCTATTCTACAGTTTTGGTAAGTTCAGCAGTAGAACTGGGACACTTGGACAAACGTTCTACAATTGAACTTATTAAAAATGTAGAAGGGAAATTGTCTTCTGGTTCCAATAGCTTTGAAAATAGTACAAAGAAAGAGATCAGACCTGAATGAGGACGGCAATTTAGTCGTCGAAACGTAGCCGAATTTTTAATAAATCAATGTTTCTTGACTCACGTATAATCGAGAGTATATTTGAGAGTATACAGCTCATAATGTATTATTTTTGTACCTAATAATTGTGTCTTTATAATCTGCTCATTTTATCTTCCCTATTTATGCACATGATTTTATTTTGTCAAGTATTCCATTATATCTACGTTATACAGAATAAAGACTCGCTGAACTTTAGTTCACAGCTCCGAAATAAAGCCATATAAAATATTAAACGACAAGTAAGTTTATATGGAAAGAACTCATGGGCTCCTACTTATGAAATTTTAAACCCCATTTCATCACTGTTCTTATGAATATTACATAAAGATCTTATGGTAAAATCTATAAAAGCAGAAATAAAATAAATATTCACCACTTTTGATCTGTGATATCAAATGAATAGAAAAAGTTAAATACAATAAGTCCTTGCGTTTACCTTACTTACTATAAAATACTAGAGTATATTATACATAAAGATTGAAATATAATAAAAAAGACACTATTTTTCGTAAAGATAGAAAAATATTTTAGAAGGAACAGAACCGGACAGGAAAACAGAAAGGGGACAATATTGTCAATTGTTGTGAAAGGAATTGCAAAGTTATAAATAAATAAATAAATATATATACACATTGGACGGTTTTTACATGGAAACAAATTGATTAAAAATCCCTATATATATCTATTAGGTTTATTCAGAGACGAGTCTGAAAAAAACTTCCTTAAGGAGGCGAAATAATACTGATGGAGACGGAGTGGAGGGTTGTGTTGCAGAGGGTGCGTTGGCGTACCCAGGATATTGCCTCCATCAGAGACGAAATTTCCCCTCCGTATTCTTATAATGTTTATATTTCTTGAATATAAAGCCTTAACAAATTTAGAGATTCTGGATGCACTGCAAGCACACAACATAGTATTCGACTCCTACGTTTAAGAAAATGTTAGCTGTATACGTTTTAAAATACGCTTAAATTATTTGTTAAACTATATATTTAGTCATATTATTTATTAATAAAACTTATATATTACTGATTAAATATATGTATATGTATATATATATATATATATATATATATATGTACATATATAAGTATGTATATATGTGTATGTGTGTGTGTAGAGAGAGAGAGAGAGAGAGAGAGACTCACACACACACACACACACACACACACACACACACACACACACACACACACACACACACACACACACAAACATAAAGAGGGAAGGAGGGGGAGAGAGAGGGAGGAAGGGAGAGAGAACAAAGACATATATATATATATATATATATATATATATATAGGGATTTTTAATCAATTTGTTTCCATGAAAAAACCGTCCAATGTTTATATATATATATATATATATATATATATAAATTATGTACCAAAATATGCATTTCTAAACTCTGGAAAAATTTGAAGTTTATCGAAACTTCTGCGTCCATTATTATTATAATTAGAACCCTGCCACAAACACTTCGCTCACATTACTATGGAACATTCAGCCGTAACCAACATTAAGGTGGTTGTGCTTGACAAGAAAGTTCAAAGGGCGGCCTGTATAGACACAGTCAGGCGTTATGGCTCTTTAAAATAATATTCTTATACAACTTTAATGTTGAAATGTTTTTGGTAAACGATTTAAAAATAGATTCTACTCATTATCAGTGTGAACCATTACAACTCATTTTTAACCGTTATTTTTACAAAAAATACAACAAAAAAATGAATGCAAAAAATAATAATATTGTTATTATGCAATTTGTTTGTATTTAATATTACAATATTGCTGAATTTAATTTAACGACCGTTAATTACTGTGAATAAATCATTGTAATTGTATAGAGCTAAGACTGTAAGTAACCAGTAAACCTGTACTGACCACTTCAAATGCAATCAGTTAATTTGAAGTATTAAATTTTCCAATAAATTCTTGATACAAATAAATAAACAAAATTTGCGAAACACATTATACTGTGCGTGACACAAAAACAAAAGGCACACCTATTGTTTGTTTTTGTTTCAGGTACTCAAAGGTACTCTAGGTTTGTTCAACATTTTTTTCAATATTTTGAAAAATATTACCCTGTGACCCATTAAAAGAAAATGAATACCCAATTAAGTGTATTTAAAAATCATAAATATGTAAACAAATACAACACTTACGCTATTCCATGTTGTAAATACAGTTTGTTATTTTATTAAAGAATTTTTTAAATCATAATTACGAGCTTTCACTTAACAATTAGATAATTTTACTTGAAACAAGCAAAAATATTAAACTCTAAAACACTTCGCCAATTGCTAACTGTATCTGATGAGAAATGAAATTCATTATTGATTTATAATTTAGGATTATTGAATTTTCATTTACCAATACATAATATAGACTATTAACAATAAAGCTACTTTAATATTTAGGGTTTAAAAACTTCCCAAGAAAATATATATGTATATGTTTGGATTGCTTATATCCTTCCTTTACAGAAGCGTTTATTCGATAAGGTCAGAGATTTAACTTTACTCACTGCTAACACTACCCGGCTTTTTGTGGGCGGACATAAAACAGATTTAGGGAAAAATGTATTTTTTTGTATATGTTTGGATTGCTTATATCCTTCCTTTACAGAAGCGTTTATTCGAAAAGGTCAGAGATTTAACTTTACTCAATGCTAACACTACCCGGCCTTTTGTGGGCGGACATAAAACCGATTTAGGGAAAAATGTATTTTTTTTGTATATGTTTAGATTGCTTATATCCTTCCTTTACAGAAGCGTTTATTCGATAAGGTCAGAGATTTAACTTTACTCACTGCTAACACTACCCGGCCTTTTGTGGGCGGACATAAAACCGATTTAGGGAAATATGTATTTTTTTGCTAAGGAAGAAAATCTTTTGCTATTATGTTTATTCAGAGACGAGTCTGAAAAAAAAACTTCCTTAAGGAGGCGAAATAATACTGATGGAGACGGAGTGGAGGGTTGTGTTGCAGAGGGTGCGTTGGCGTACCCAGGATATTGCCTCCATCAGAGACGAAATTTCCCCTCCGTATTCTTATAATGTTTATATTTCTTGAATATAAAGCCTTAACAAATTTAGAGATTCTGGATGCACTGCAAGCACACAACATAGTATTCGACTCCTACGTTTAAGAAAATGTTAGCTGTATACGTTTTAAAATACGCTTAAATTATTTGTTAAACTATATATTTAGTCATATTATTTATTAATAAAACTTATATATTACTGATTAAATATATGTATATATATTATATGTTATATATAAATATCGCAGTATTTTAATTGTTTAATATTCCTGATGATGTTGGTACTGTTAGCCAACGAAAAGCTTTGAATTGTAATTCAATTATAATTCTTGTATTTGTATTTAGACTTTTGTTCTTTATATATATATATGTATATATATATATATATATATATATATATATATATATATGTACATATATAAGTATGTATATATGTGTATGTGTGTGTGTGTGTGTGTGTGTGTGTGTGTGTGTGTGTGTGTGTGTAGAGAGAGAGAGAGACACACACACAAACATAGAGAGGGAAGGAGGAGGAGAGAGAGATGGACGGAGGGAGAGAGAACAAAGACGTATAGGCCTATATATATATATATATGAAATTTAGGGCGAAGGTTTCATCCTTCATGCCCGCTATCCCTTGCACCGGTTAAAGAAAAATCCAGGTCTACCAAACTAATTAAAGCTTACAGAAAGCAA